>CATIWQ010142093.1:0-11487 GCA_949673415.1 Euphorbia schlechtendalii | reverse complement strand
CTAGAAATTATAATGGGTAAAGTATTGTTGCTTCCTCAAAATGCATAATTTAAATGAATGGGTAATTGCTTCAATTCTACTAAGGGTGGTTTATCTATAGAAGGTGGTATAGGATCATCTTCTCTAATTAATTTTTTGGTTTCAGAGGAATATTCTAAATTTTTAAGGGATTCAGATGCCGACTCTTCTAGAGATGTAATATGACAGATTTCATGAACACATGTATCAATTAAGTTATCAATCATGTAGTCTCCACAAAACATATCCCAATCCATGTTAGCAAACATTTTGACTCTAAACAAAATAAAATAAAACAACAAACAAATATATAAATAAAATAAAGCAAAATAAAAACGTACCGTATTTCCAGTTTTTAAACTTTAGAACTTACTTGCCTTCATAAAAAATTTGATCTTTAGAACACTATTGCCTTCCCCGGCAATGGTGCCAAAAACTTGTTCGCCACTTTTCTTCTGATAAGTTTAATAGTTTGTTTGCAAGATTTGGCTACACTCGTTTTGAAAGGCTTATCCTCAATAACAGTGCCAAAAACTTGTTCATGCAAAATACATGTGTTGTCAGTACCTCTTATCAAATAGAAAAATGATGATAACTGCAAGTATATAGTTGTGATGTAGCTTTAAAAGATATCGAACCCACAAGGAAGGAACCAAGTCTAAAGATCAACAAGGGAAAACAAAGTAAATAAAATAAAAATAGATTAAAGGTTTTGGATAGGAAGATTAGAATGAAAAATGAGTAAATATAGATGGGGAAGACTAGAGAATCTAAATATAGAGATTTTCCCTACAAACAAGTATAGCAGAGAAAACATGCAAGTTTAACAAAGATGTTACGATTCACTAAACTAATCTAACAAACTCGGTTCAAAACATTCAGATGTTTAATGATTCGTCGTAGAGCAACACATAAAATAACTTTTCTAAACCTAGTGTAAATGAATTAAGACAATTATATAAACCTGGACAACGTCAATATTATACTTAGTACGGGTTGCTCTGACATAGCCACATTTAGCAAGTTACCATTCCAAAAATGTTGGCTCACTAAACAACGTTATATCACATATCCAGTGATTATTCATGATATTGTTAACCCCAAAACTACCCTTAAAATTAACTCCAGCGTATATAACTTAATTAATATAAAAGACTTAGCATGAAATATGCATTATGACACATAGACATATAATAAACTTCGAAATAGAAAGTATAAGTAGAAAGCAAAGCAAAGTTGTAAGGTATTCAAGCGAAAGCTAAAGTTGATCAAATCATATCCACTCTTTAATGGGAGTCATCAATTCCAGCAATTCCTGCGTCTGCTTTGAATTCTGTCTCGGCCCATACATAACCTCCACTAGGATGCTATTCATTGTGAATATCGAACAAATGAATATTGAAGAATGAAAACTTTTATTGATAAGTGATTTGCAAGTACACTTATACAACAATCGCTTGAGAATATAGAGAAATCTAGTGATCGAAACAAGGATTCGAATCACTTAAACATTTTCTTGCTAACACGTATGAACATAGCGAAACTAGATATTTATTCTCTATCTATACACTATAAACTATCTTTCACTCCTTTCTTCTTGCATGAAATTAGAGAGGTTTGGAGCCCTATTTATAGAGTTCGAAGGGTTGCGTCTATCTAAACGAAGAGTTGTGTCCATTGGTGAATGATTGCATTTCTTCATTGAGATTGGTTGAGAAGCTTTGATATAATCCATAATGGATAGGCACCTTTCCATGATTGGTTGACTTCTGATAGGTGTCTTATCATTGGTAGTTGATGGCAGCTGGTGGCGATTGATCATGCTTATCTGGTGATTGGTAGTTAAGAAGATAAAACCAGAAAATCGTCCAAGTCGCAACCGCGATATATAAGTCACGACCGTGAATCTTTGATTAGCAAACTTCTGTTCTGAAGAAGAACAAGTCATGACCGTGAATGATTGTCGTGACCGTGAATCTTTGATTGGCAGACTTCTGTTCTGAAGAAGAACAAGTTGCGACCACGAATGATTGTCGCAACCGTGAATTGAGTTTTTCTTCAGAAATCTCCTTGTAACTTTATCGATCTTTGACAGCTTCGATCCTAAGCCAAATCTTTAAGTTCCACTCATCTTTTTGCACCTTTTTCACTCTTTTTTATAGGATTCTACTTTTGATCATTTTACTCAGATTTACCTAGTATCCGCATTTGCATAAAAAATAACTACATACCACGTGAAATCTTTTAAATAAAGTACAAAAATGACTTAATTCATAGTGTTAAATGTATAAAATTAATATGATAATAAGTGTAATTATACACTTATCACAATTCTGACCAGCCGTAAATGCTTCATTAAGAAGGATGGGAAATTGAATAGTAAGAAGAAGTTTCCTGCTAAAATCAAGTCAACTCAACACCGGCATGGAGCTGAGGAAGGATCGAAGAAGGAGCACAACAAAGATATCATGTGCTTTGGGGTGTGGAGAGAAAGGCCACATCTAGTTAAGCTATCAAAAGGTGAAGAAGGATAGGTTCAAGAAGAGGTTCTCCAAGAAAAATGAGGTACTTGCTGCCGCTTGGAGCGACTCAGAAGAATCTTCATCATCTGATGAAGAAGCTACTGATTCGGCCAACCTCTGCTTAATGGCCATAAAGAATAGAGCCGAAGGCTTAGCATCTACCTCCGATAGAGATCATTCTACTGTCAACTCTAAAGCTGAGCGTGATAAAGGACAAGATCCTCGAATTGTGGTACACTCTGAACTTCCTTTGTTAATTGAAGAATTCTCCTAGCCTCTCTTTGATGTCATGAAACTGACTAATAAGTCAATGAAAAACATCAAAGAGATAGTGAGGAGAAGTGACGATTTGGAAGATACCAGTGCTTCCTTATCGCTTGATATCTGCTTTCTTCAAGAGAGCTAAGTATCTAGAATATTCATCAGCAAGCTCACTAAGCAATTAGATGAGTTAAATGCTGAGGTAACAGCTTTAAAGAAGAAAGAGGTTCCTCCTCCAGCCAACAATCAAACTCAGAGTAACCAAACTCGCAATTCTAAGAGGAAAAATTCCTCTAAATAGAAGAAAGCGAGCCAGCCCAAACCAAAAATAGTGTGCAGTTTTTGTTGGAAAGCTGGACATGCCACAGTTCGTTGTCAGCATATAAATGGTTAATATGACAAGTACGATTGGTCAAACATAAGCACTACTAACAAAGGAGGACCTACCTCGAAAGCATGGGTACCTAAGAAAACTTGATTATTTTGCAGGTGAACCTTAGATCTGCTGATGACTCTCGAATGTGGTATTTGGATAGCGGATGCTCAAGGCATATGATGGGAGATGAAGGCCATTTCATCTCACTAGAGCGTAAAAGAAATGGAAGCATCAATTTTGGAGATAACCAGAAGGGGAAGATTGTAGGCAGTGGCATTGTTGGTGTTTTTCCTTCAATTGAAGAGGTTTCTTTGGTCAAAGGTCTGAAGTTCAATCTGCTTAGCGTAACCCAGCTCTGCGACAAAGGAAGGAAGGTTATGTTTGACTCAGCATGATGCTTGTGAGCACGAGATTTTGTACCTGCTCGCGCGTTCAATGATGACGGCTTTTCGGGATTTTTATCCTCAAATCACACTATTTTCGATTATCCGAAAATCTCCAAATGGGAATGTTCCTCGTCTCCAATTTATTTTAAGGACTTAAATTAATTTTTTTAGAGTTAAAAAAATAGATTTTGGTAATAATTAATTTACTTATATTTTTAAAAAATTTTAATAAAAAAAATATATAACAAATAATATTAAATTAGAGGAAGTCGCCCATGAAAATTCATATTTTCATGGGCCACCCTCGCTGGAGAGGGCGCATTCCCTAGCTGGCAAGGGCAAGACCCTCGCTGGCAAGGTTGCATACCCTCGCCGGTGAGGATGTGACCAAAAATATCAGAAAAAATTCCCCCTATAAATAGGGGGAATTTTCAGTAGAAACGGATCGGGAAAAAATTTACAAAATATAGTTTTCTCTCGACAATGACGAAGAAATTTTTACACAAAAAAATAATATTTTTCAAGATAAATAATTCTAACTTTTTTTACATTTCCCTTAAGGTTTCGTTGATTATATTCGGACCCAAAACACGTTTGGATCCCGAATTTTATTATTTTCAACTCATTTTTCCTCCATCTTTTTCCACAAAAATTCTCAGATATTCTTGAGCCTAAAACAAATTTAGTGTCCGAGTCTGATTATCTTTTGGATAAATAAATATTTATTTTTTCACATAAGCACAATTACAAAAACGAACGAGGAATGCTCCGAGGGATCAAATGGATATGCCGAAGTGGATTCATACCGAAAGGGTAAGCCTTTGAGTTCCTAGAACTGCTAATCTCGTGCTTATTGTATTCTTCTTTGTTTCAATTTCACATTTGGACCTAGGAAAATATTTCACTATTATTTTGTTGTTGTAATAATTCTCTTCATCTCTTGTTTCTATTTTATTTATTTAATGGAGATACATGATAGAATACCCCTACGAAGGGAATAAAAATTATTCCTAGATAACAGACATCACCTTTTTCCATGCGAGCACTCTCATTAAAAAGATCAACATATTTGCAATTAAAATGAATCATTTCATTTCTAAACAATAACTTTTAATGGTCAATGTTTAAATTAGGCCACACGGACCTTGCTAAAGCCAAATCGAACATACGTGCAAATATTGTACCATATCTTGTGCTAACCTTTGTGGATGCAGGTTGGATGTATGCCTAGGATTTTATTTTCCTTCGGGTATTGCAAATATTATTTTTGGGGAATGTAATTAATAGATTAGGTGGGCGGTTGCATTCCCCGAGGTTATGTAACCTTTAATCTTTACTTTTTCACTTTTATTTACCGCTTTGTGTATGGATTTACTATTTTTCGCACATACGTTAAATCATGCAAAATAACTTCAAAACGACTTAAGTATGAATATGGACAATTAAGAAAAATTGTTTTCTATAGATGTAACATAATGTGATCCAATAAGAAATAAACAACTTATCCCGAACACGAATCTCCGTGTCTTAGTGGGCTTCCCTCGGATGTTAAGCCTCACAGGACTCTAATTCTTGGGAAGAGCTAATGCAGGTGGTGACTCCACACTAAGAGACAACGGATTCGGGTTTGACCGATCTAAAAATTGTTTTCGCTTTCTCTACCAACCTTTTTTTCGAGTCCCCAACCAGGTACTTTTTAAAACACCCCGGTGGACCGCGCCTATCATTCCGCGCGCTCTTGGCCCCCCACTTTGTGTCGCCTACTCATAGTGGCGACTCCGATGGGGATTTTTCTAAAATTTTTTTAAAGATTTTAGATTTTGGATAAGTGCCGAAAATTATTGATCACATTATTCTATTTTCTCTTAATTATGACATATTCGTAAATTCACATTACAATAGAGGGGATTAGCCCGTAAGTTTAAGGTAACCTATTACCGCAAAGCTTTCTCTTATACTAATCTGCCTCCCTGAGAAAAGATAGTTCTTGAGTGAGTGGAGCACTTGTTGCCATATCGCATGCACCTCCCTCATTAGAACCCATTTGGGGAGGGGCTTGGAGTGTATTTTAATGCAACAAGAACCTTCTACATCAACAACCCATATACAAACCTTATGTAAATAAACCATAGGCATTTTCCTGAGGGTGTTACCCAACAAACGACCATGCATTATATTTTTCTTGCAGGTGCGCTCCTCAAAATCTTCATGGTACTAAGATGAACCAAACTTAGGATAGAGACTAGCCAAAAACTCTACACATAGGAGTTGTATGGTTGGAAGTTTGGATGTCGCACGCTTTGTGCTATGTACTTATTATTGTACAAATGTTATGCTAACAAAGAATCTTAGTGCAGACACTTGAACGCACACACCTATCATATTACAAATTATGTAACATAGCATCTTGTCATCATCATGCCAAATCAGTGTCACATACATTTAGTATTAGTTGACACTTGAGATTGTGTCACCCTAAGACAACATGAAACCACTTAGAATCATGAAACATCCCTTACCCCTTTTCAAGGCAAACATACCTTTCTTTTACTACATGATGTCCACTTAACATTCGATACTTAGCCCACAAGGGGCAATAATGTATCCCATACGTTACCTATGAGATGTCTACTCAATGTTAAACTCACAGCCCATACGGGGCAATCACACATACCACATAACCCAAATGGGGCAAAATCCTACCCAAACCATTTTTCTTACATCATGTGATGTCCCTATTGACATCTGAACCTAAGAAATCATTTCAAAAAACCTTACCAAATCCTCAGGGGTATATACTTGGTACCCGAATCATCCACCCACACAGGGCAATGACTCGTACATCACCACATATCAATGATGACCACACGGGCATCCAAAACTCTACCCTGACTGGGAAAAATAACCAAATCATTCATTAGATAGCTACATACAGTAGTTGTTTTCCTTTCATTGGGGTATGTCGCACTGCTTACCCAAAATCAATTTGACCTCCTCATTCCATGAGATCTAGTCATAGTACGGAATCTCAAAATATCAACTTATTACCATATGGGTAACTTAGTCATCTCACTTACACCACTCATATTACGATCTCAAATCCAACCCAGTTGTTGGATTTTCATTTCCACTTATTTTTATTTTTGCCTAACGACTAACCTGTTTATTTCGAATGGATTGACAAACATATTATTCATCTCGCATCATGTCATGCTAACCCCTTGTGAATGCAGCTATAACATTAAACATCTCACTCATTTCTCACATCACAAATCATGTCATCAAAAACTCATGATCTAATCTTCTACTTCTGTATCGAAAGGCCTTGGAAAAGGCCTGCTCGCCACCTGATCCGCAATTTTCCAATCGTGGCCAATCTGGAGGGGGTTCCAACACTAACTCAAGTGAGGACTCGGGTTCTAATTCGTGTTCAATTTAACATGCATCTTTCATGGCTAATCCACAAGAAGAATGTGCGGGTAAAGATCACCATGTCCTTACGGGATAAAATTCTTAGCAGACACATTAATCATCGATGAGCGCCAAGATTGCAGCTGCCTTGAATGCCTTTGCCAACAACGAACAGCTAGCATCGCTCATTCGCCAGCATGCCGGGATAACTCAAAATGTGGTGTCCACCCCGGAGGTCACCCTTAACAATGGCAATCCAACTAGACGGCCTGAAATAGGGTGACCTTCCACCTATCATACTGTGCACCTAGCTCCTATTACCTTTTATCAGTTCGGGGCAAGACAAAGTCAGCTGAACTAGAATCAATCCTTCCTGGGATAAATGGGGTAGCCAGCATTCGCACCATGGCCGTTTTACCAAGGAATGACCAAAGAACCTATTCCTAATTGGAGTACATCAATGGCCTCACAATCTTAGGTACCTCAAAGGTCCTATTTTGCGGCATATCCATAGGGGCAATATGGTTTCTATCCAAACATTGAGAATGCTATCCTCCAACAACCAGGCATGGAGGAATTATGGAAACAATTCTTGGCCATTCATGATGGCCACCTAGTGAACACATATTCTGCACAACCAACGATCGGGGATCAAGATAGCTTACCCCTAAACTTCGCAATGTAGTAGTTTGAAAAGTATTTCCGCTCTGGCGACCCGTGACCTCACTTGACACATTATCAGAAGGTGATGAGGGCATTATGGGTCAACGAACGGATGATAGCTTAGTTCTTTTTCATCACATTGGGTAACCCAGTCAATGAATGGTACAGCCACCTTCTGCTGGACATATCCACTGATTGGAATAGCCTTGCTTAGGCTGTGATGGGGTATTATGGTTTCAACTCTCAAATGAAAACCATAATGCAACATTTGGAGGCTATAAGGAAAGAGTAGGGTGAAAGCTTCAAGTCCTACTATGCACACTGGATGGCCACACAATTCAGGCTTCGGGCTCACTTAAGTCTACCCGAGATGATAAACAAGCTTCTAGACGGTGCACTGCCATCATACAGGAGCAAGTTTGTATCGGACATCTTCTCAAGCTATCAAGAAGTGTTTGAAAAGGCAAATAGGATGTAGCATTTTGAATCCATGGATACATCTGGGGCACACTAGCACCGAAAGATGATGATGTAATAAATTAGCATTTAGCTACTTTGCCCATGAGACATTTTGACTTTTTGAATAAATTGAACTTTGTTTACTTGCTTGATATCCTATCAATGACATCACACATTCTCATAAGCATATACATAATGTGTTTAACATATGTGACACATCATATCATGAAATTAATTTGGGTATAAATGGATTCCCCACAATTGCAACAAATTCAAACGATTTGACTCTTGAGAGAAAGTGAGAGACAAACACATGTACTTAGACGATGCATGATAGCATTTTCTTCATCTAACAAAGATGAAAGATTGATAGACAGATCATCCAGACATGAAACGTCCACTAACTCAATCAATCAAGGGAACGAAGTATGTAAAGATCAAAATGATCGAAGCTAGAATAAGGCTAAAATGTCAACAAAGCAAATTGAAGATAAGCCACCAAAGAACACAAGGAAGGAGTCAGATTGTTGAACACGTCAACAACTCCATCACACGACTCACCACCATTTATCGGGCAATCAAGTAAAAGTCAAAATGACCAAAGCAAATTAAAGCTCCCCTAAAGGGTCAAATAACCGACACAATGTCAAAGAACATAAAGAAGGAGTCAGATCGTTGAACACATTAACAACTACATCACATGGCTCGTCAACACTTATGGGCCAATCATTAAATTGAGGAGGAAACATCATTGAATGAAAATCGTTCACCATCGATGAATTAAGCTATCAAATCTGATATCTGACATACCACCCATTGTTGGAGATCAATTGAACTCAAAAGGAAATGTTGATAAACAAGACCCATCATCACATACACCTCAAGCCAGCAAAGCGATGCGAGCACCAACCAATCGATCATAAACGCTAAATAATTAAAGTCATGGATATGGATGGCAGCCGATCTACCTCATCAACCAAGTCTTACACAATTTCTATCAGGCATAGGTGAATGAAATAAATTGATAAAAAGCAGTACCAACAAACAAAATAAATTTGTAATTAGCCTGTCAACTAACACTCGGTTAGTTGAGCAAAAATTAGGGCTTCTTTTCAAATCAGAAAAAGAATAGTCTACTGAGTTGAAAACTTGAAAAGGGTGGCTCAAGCAAAACTTAGGACATCGAGAGAACCACATTGGTTAGAAAACCTGAGGGGGCTAATCAATGGTAAGAGTCAAATCATTTGAAACATTTATACCCCTTTTAAGTTCATCAATGAATTGTCATTTTTTATGAATCTTTATGCATATGGTTATTTTGATTGCTTGCATGCCAATGGTAGAATATCACAAGTAAACTTCCAAAACAAAAAAGAAGTCTATTGGATTGAAAACCTGAAAAGGCGGTCTAGGAAAAAATTAAGACAAGATCAGATAGATTGAAAACCCACAAGGGCAATCTATGGAAAACTTAGGACCAAAGAAATATCAAATTCATCATCTCTTCCTCAGAACGGTATGTGGCATTTTATAACTCTAACACTTCAGGCAAATGGCTTCCAAGTGACCATCGCCTACTTAATATGGATCAACGACTCATCAAGACTCTCCTAAAAAAAGATTTGAGCTCGGAACTCGAATCTGATTCAATGAACTCATGGTCGTCGCTCTGAGGAAATCATCCATGGAATCCCTAATAAGGTAAATCCTAGGGGTAACTATTCACTAGCACAAGAGAAGGTTCTTCAATAAATGAAGCCCATGACACCTACAATAGATGAACATACATCATATGATAAATATTGGTCATGCATAAAATCATGCATACAGTACATTCGCATCCCATCATTTACAGGTAAAGACGATGCCAAACCGAGGCAACACCATCCCGGTAAACAAGGAACTCGACCTCCAAGTGAGGAACCCACTTCAAGCAACTTTACTTAATCACAAAAGCCTCCTAAAACAATGGAGCGGTCTTTGGGACATCCTCGAATTTTCATTAAACTCACTTATTCATCATGATTTAATTTTTGATTGAAGGGGCAAAAATTTTTGCTTCGAATAAACTCAATCAAATAATTAAAACGTTCATCATAAAATGTATTAACATTTTCTTTTTCTCTAACTTGTCATAGGAAACAAGTCAACATCCGACTAAGAAAATACAAAGTCACCTTTGAAATAGATTCAGGCACCTATCCCCAATCATTCCAAGGGGTACACGATAATCGCAGCCAAAGAAGAAAACGGTTACCAACTATAACAAGGACATCGCAGAAAGAAACGGTCGACCCGACCACAAGGGGCTGATAAGTGTATAATTACACTTATTATCACATTAATTTTATACAATAAACACTGCAGTTGTAGTCATTTTTATACTTCATATAAAAGATATCACGTGGTATGTAGTTATTTTTAATGCACATGCAAATACTAGGTAAATCTTGGGAGTAAAATGAGCTAAAGTGGAATTCTATGAAAAAAGAGTGAAAAAGGTGCAAAAAGATACGTGGAACTTAAAAATTTAGCTTAGGATCGAAGCTGTCGAAGATCGGTGAAGTAACAAGAAGAATTCTAAGTAAAACTCAATTTACGGTTGCGACAATCATTCGCGGTCGTGACTTATTTATTTCAGAAATAGAAGATTGCCAATAAAAGATTCATGGTCGCGACATGGATGGTTTTCTTGTATTATCTTTTTAACTAACAACCGCTAGATAAGCATGATTAACTGCCATCAACCGCCATCAACTACCAATGAACAGACACCTATCAAGAGTCAACCAATCATGAACATGTGCTTATCCATTGTGGATTATATCAAAGCTTCTCAACCAATCACAATGGAGAGATGCAATCTTTCACCAATGAACACAACCCCTCGTTTGGATAGACGCAACCCTTCGAACTCTATAAATAGGGCTCCAATCCTCTACAATTTCATGCATTCAAGAAGTGTAGTGGATTAGTGTGGCATAGAGTGGAAAAAGTGAGAGAGAGATATAGTGTGTATATAGATAGAGTCGCTACATTATTAAGTGTTAGCGAGAAAATGTTTAAGAGATTCGAATCCTTATTTCGATCACTATATTTCTCTTATAATCGAGCGATAGTTGTATAAGTGTACTTGAAAATCACTTATCAATAAAAGTTTTTGTTCTTCAATATTTGTTTGTTCGATATTCACAAAGAATAGCATCCTAGCAGAGGTTCTGTACGGGTTGAGACCGAATTCAAAGCAAATACAGGAATTGCGGGAATTGATGACTCCCATTAAAGAGTGGATACGGTTTGATCAACTTTAGCTTTCACTTGCATACCTTACAACATTGATTTGCTTTCTACTTATACTTTCTATTTTGAAGTTTATGATATGTCTATGTGT
>CATIWQ010142070.1:0-18727 GCA_949673415.1 Euphorbia schlechtendalii | reverse complement strand
TAATGCGTATTTTGTGTTAAGTCTTTTATATTAATCAAGTTATATGCGTTGGAGTTAATTTTAAGAGTAGTTTCGGGGTTAACAATATCGTGTATAATCACTGGATCTGTGATATAACGCTGTTTAGTGAGCAAACATTTTTGTAGTATTGATGTTGTCCAGGTTTATATAATTGTCATGTGTTGCTCTGCAGCGAATCATTGAACATCTAGGTATTTTGAACCGAGTCTGTTAGATTAGTTTAGTAAATTGTAATATCTCTGTTGAACTTGCATGTTTTCTCTGCTATCCTTATTTCGTACGGAAAATCTATATATTTAGATTCTCTAATCTTTCATATCTATATTAACTCATTCCTCATTCTAACCCTCCTATAAAAAATATCAATATATTTTATTTTCTTTGTTTTATCTTCCTTGTTGATCTTCAGAGCTAGTCCTTCCCTGTGGGATCGATATCTTTTAAAACTACATCGCAACTGTATACTTGCAGTTATCATCATTTTTCTATTTGATAAGAGGTACTAACAACATTTATACTTTACGCGAACAAGTTTTTGGCACCATTAATATATAGCTAAACTCTTTGCGAAAAAGTTATTAAACTTATCAATACAAAAGTGGTGAATAATACACTCCTTAAAAAAGGAATGTCAGTAACTAGTGGTCTACTCTCTTTAATGGCCAACACTACACATTTTGGAAAAAATAGCATGAAAAACTTTATATAATCAAAGAGCATGCAAGAATGGCTAGCTATTGAGCTTGGCCCTAGAATTCCCACAATCATGTGAAATTGGGAGCGAGTCCTAGTTGATCCAGAAGACTATGATGGAGCTGACCTAAGGCTTCTCATAGAGAATGCACCAACCATCAATTACTTACATTATGCGCTAGATCTTACAAAGTTTAATAGAGTCTAGGGCTACGATACAGCCTAAGAAATCTGGAGATCACCTATGAGGGGACCTGTGAGCAGACGAGACAGAAGTGATGGGCCAAAAGCATGCTAATGATAGAGGCCCGGTCCACTAAGAAAATATAATATTGGGTCGGGGACCTGAAAAGTTTAAAGAGAAAACAAAATCGATTTAGATCGGTCAAAACCCAAAATCACTATATCGTAGTTTAGAGTCGCCACTTGGATTAGCTCTTCTAGGAATTAAAGTCTTGTGAGGCTTAACATCCTAGGGACGGCCCACTAAGACATAGAATTTCGGGTTCGGGATAAGTTGCTTACTTCTTGTTGGATCACATTAAATTACATCTACAGAAAACCATATTTCTTAGTTGTGCATATTCGAACATATGTCATTTTCGTGTTTATGGCATGATTTAACGCGCATACTATGGAAAACGATAAATACATACATAAAGCAATAAATAAATGAGAAAAAATAAATCAATAAATTACAGAACAATGGGGGATGCAACCGCTTGCCTAATTATTAATTACATATTTTTTGAAAAATAATTGCAATACCCGAAAGAAAATAAAGTCCTAGGCATACATGTAATTGCAATACCCGAACGAAATTAATTAGGCCCTTGTGGCCTAATTAAAATATTGACAGTTAAAATTCTTGTTTTAGGAGAAAACAATTCATTTTATTTACAAATATGTTGCTCATTTTATTTAATGAAAATAATCACATGACAAAATGTGAGGTCTGTTATCTAGGAATAATTTCAATTCCCTTCGTGGGGGTATTTTAATATGTATTTAATTACAAAAATTCTACAATTAAATAAATTACAAGAATAAGTAAAAGAAAGCTACATGATAAAATAAATAAAATAACAATTAAATAAATAAATAAAAAGAATTAATAAAATAAAATTTAAACAATAAAAGGAATAAAATAAATCCTAGGTCGATGATGAAAATCGAGTTTATCTCAGAATTTAGGAGAAAAGAAAATAAATAACATAATATAAGACACAAGAAAAAACAACTCTAGAAACTCAGAGGCTTACCCTTTTATAGCGAATCCACGTCGACAAATTTACTTGATTTTCAGGAGTGCTACTCGTTCTTTTTTTATTTGATTGGTGTGTGAAAATATAAAAGTTTATTTATTCTAAAAATAATCAGACTCGTACTCTAAATTTGTTTTAGGGTCCAAGAATATTTGAGGATTTTTGAGAAAAAAAGATGAAAGAATTTGATTTAAAAAAATTAAATTCGGAACCCAAACTTGTTTTGGACCCAATATAATCAAAGGATTTTTAAAAGAAAGATAAAAAAAGTTAGACTTATTTCGTCAGGAAAAATATCTTTTCAGTAAAAATATTCCTCGTTTCGTCAAGAAAAGTATTTTTTTTTGTAAATTTTTCCTCCTCTTTTCACTGAAAATTCCCCCTATTTACAGGGGGAAAATTCTGAAATTGGCTAAGTTCGCCGGCAAAGGTGCTAACAGTGCTGGCGTAGCCAATGCTGACTTCGGTCTTTATTTTATTTATTATTTCTTTATTTACTATTAACTATTTATTATTATTATTATTAATTAATTAAAACTCCTTTAAGTGTTTAATTAATTTATTTATTCTGAAGCCTAATTTTTCCAAGTCCTTAAATATCTATTCAAGTCCTTAAAGTATATATTTTACGGCTTTTTAAATATTTTGATGGTCTTGAATAAGGTCCCGATATATTATTTGGCAACGAGTAATGCTCCATTTGAAGATCGCTGGATAATCGAAACTTGTGTGATTCAAGAATTAAATCCTAAAGAGCCATCCCCATCAAACGTGCGAGTTAGTACAAAATCCCATGCTCACAGGACCGACAAGGTCAAGGAGTCCAAGATCAACCTCATGCTTTGAGAGTATGAGGTGCTTCAGATGGGTGCTATTCGAGGGTATTCAATACATGAATACCAAGCTCATTAATATCATTAGTGAACTTAAGAGATTGGGAAAGGAGTTCACCGAAGAAGAGATGGTGAAGAAGATTCTTCGTGTTCTCACTGTCGAGTGGGATGCCAATAAGAGCGTGATCGAAGAGGCTCATGATCTTAAGAACTACAACTACGATGAGCTAATAGACACCTTGCTGACTCAGGAGATTTCACTAAGGATTTATAATGATGACTCCAAAAGGAGTAAATGCAAGGAGAAAGAGCAGGACCATTGTCCTGAAAGCTAAATCATCAAATGAATCCACCAGTAGTAATTCGGATGAGCAGATGGCACTTCTGAAGAAGCGATTCAAGAGCTTTATGAAGAAGGATGGGAAATTCTTCAAGAAGAAATTTCCCAGTAAAACCAAGTCATCTCAGCATCGGCGCGAAGCTGAAGAAGGACCAAAGACGGAGCACAACAAAGATGTCAAATGCTTTGGCTGTGGCGAGAAGGGTGATATCTAGGCATCTTGTCCTAAAACCAAAAAGGATAGATTTAAGAAGAGATTTGCCAAGAAAAATGAGGCACTTGAGAGGCTATAGATTTCACCAACCTTTTCTTGATGGTGATTGAGAATCAAAGGGGTGAGAGCTCATCATCTACTTTTAAGAGCAACTCAACCAAATGACTCTGAAGCTGAGTGCAATAAAAGGAAAAGCCCACAAGCTTAGGTACAAAATCCCTTTGTCAATAGAAGAATTCACCCATGTACTCTTTGATGTAATAAATTTGAATAATAAGTATGGCAAAAACATCAAAGAGATAGTGAGAAGAAGTGAAGATCAGGAAGACACTGTCACTTCCTTATCTCTTGATATCTACTTCCTTCAAGAAAAAGATGAATATTATAAATGTCAAAATAGCAAGCTCACTAAGAAATTAGATGAATTGACTGCTGAGATAACAACTTTAAAGGAGAAATGGGTTCCTCCTCCAACCAACAGTCCATCTTTAAGTAATCAAAATCGCAATTCTATGATGAAGAATTCCTCTAAAAAGAAGAAAGCGAGCCAACCCAAAGTAAAAGCGGTGTATGGCTTTTGTAGTAAAGCTGGACATGCCACAGTAAAGTGTAGGCATAAAAATGGTTATTATGACCAGTATGACTGGACTAATTTAAGCATTACTAACAAGGGAGGAACTAGGTCAAAAGCATGGGTACTTAAGAAAATGAAACTATTTTGCAGGTGAGCCTAAGATCCGCTGATGACACTAGAATGTGGTACTTGGATAGAAGATGCTCTAGGTATATGATGGGAGATGAAAGTTAGTTCATCTTATTGGAGTGCAAAAGAAATGGAAGTGTCAAATTTGGAAACAACCAGAAAGGGAAGATTGTAGGATGTGGCGCTATCGGTATTTCTCCTTCAATTAAAGAGGTGTATCAAGTCAAAGGAATTAAGTTCAACTTGCTAAGCGTAGCCTAGCTTTGTGACAAAGGTAGGAAGGTTATATTTGACTCAGTAGGTTGCTCATTCATTGACTGTTAGACTGACTTAACTATACTCTTTGCTCCTAGAATTAAAAATGTGTATATGATTGATTTATCCCCAAGCTCTACTAAATTTATCTTGTATCTAAGGAGGATAATTCCTGGCTTTGGCATAAAAGGTTGGGTCATATAAATATGAACATTCTATCTAAACTAGCCAAAAAGAAACTAGTTGTGGGTTAACCTAGTTCAACTTTGAGAAAGATAGACTTTTCTCAGCTTTCTAGCTTGGTAAGCAAGTTAAAAAGTCATTTAGGTCTATAAACAACATAGTATCTAAGAGGCCATTGGAGCTCCTCCACCTAGATCTATTTTGTCATGTTTAACCTATGAGCATGGGCAGATGAAGATTCTCATTGGTGGTTGTGGATGACTTCACGAGATTCACTTAGGTAGTTTTGATGAGTAGCAAAGATGAAAACTTTGAGTCTTTTATCAAACTCAGTAATCAGATAATGAATGAATTAGGAACTAAAATCAGTAGAATTTGAAGTGATCATGGATGTGAATTTGAGAACCTTAATTTCGAAGAATTCTGTTCAATGCCTGGTATTGACCATAACTTTTCTGCTCCTTATACTCCTCAACAAAATGGTGTTGTAGAAAGGAAGAATAGAACCATAGTTAAAATGGCTCGATCCATGCTGAGTGATAACTGTTAGACATGATGTATGCCCTAGAGGTAATTAGGATGATATGTCTTAATTAGTTATAATGTACAAACAATTTCGAATTATTATTAATAATAATTAAGGCATCTTTGTTGCTTATCAGTATTTTCAATTTATTTCTGTATCTCGCTGGTATCATATATGTATAGCATTGATAAGATAAAGTCAGTGATTACTTCATAGCGTAAAAGTACGAGGACATAGTGGGAGCTATGTGGTGTGAGAACTACAAATATGTGTTACTATGAATGGTCTAAATAACCCTAGTCATAGTTTCATTAGGATTGGACATCAATGGAATAGACAGACTAGCATGTGTAGGCTTACTCCTTGGATTAGATCCAAGCAGCCGATCTCATGAGCTAAAGGTGGTACCTTGAGTTAACACATCAATGTATTTGGGTAATACATTGGAGACCTCTATAAGATAGACACTCAAAATAACTATATCCATGTGTTGGTGTCATGTCTTATTGCAGTAGCAGTACAAGTATCCTTAGACCTAAGATATTGGTTACCTTAAATAGGAGTTGGTATACTTTGGGTCATACTTATTCATACCCTAGAGATCGGATGATACGGGTGATTATGGGTATAGTGATGATCATATGTTAGTAAGTCGAGTAGTTAAGATGGGATCCATCGCTCCTGATATAGTGATATAGTGGGAGATGTACCTTAGGGCCCCTTGTTGAAATGACACACTCATATACCTTTGATCAGAGTAAAGATTGATAGAATGGGTTTAGTAAATCTTGATACATAATGGCGAGTGGTGTTCTTCGTGAACAAGTCTAATTCCAGGATAGCTACGGTTATTACATGAGCTGACACTTAATCCAAGATCAATAAACTAGATGGTACTTAACCTGATGGAAGGAGAGTATTGTATTGGTTACTATTGCTGAACCGGATCAAGTCAAATGCACATGACATTGCAAGTATAAAGGGATCATACGCATTTTCTAGAAATCCCATTTGATCATCTAGAGCTATCGGGTTCCATATTGGTTTGGAACACTGAGCCTAAAGGTTCGTGGATGGGAAGCTAAGTTTAGGTTATCCTCTACCGGCTCTATACTTCGGGATCCTATGAGGTCACATACTTTGGGTATTTACCGGACTAAGTAAAGAACCTACAAACTGGGTTTATCCGAGAATATTTGTTTGTCAAATTCGTTTGAATAATTATTAATTGGTTGGACCAAATTAATAATTAAAGGGAATAAAGAGAAAAATGGGGAAAAGTGCAAGGAGCAGAGCAAGGGAATATTTCCCGTTGCAAGTGGGCCCCAAACAGACATGGGATGTTCGGAGTGGGGCCTGCGCGGCTACCCCTCGAGCTAAAAAGCATGCAAGTCGCTAGCACGCGGGGTAAGTGCGCGCGCTAGCAAGCTCCAAGCCCACAATCTTGGGCTTTCGAGAAGGCTTGCAAACCCATGCTTGCGATACAAGGCAAGACCGCTAGGGCTTGCCTTGTGAAAGGAGCCACGGTTAGCCCTCGGGTCCAAGTGACCCGCGCGGCTAACCCGCTTGTGGGATGGGAATATTCCCATCCCACATTGAATTTTAGGGGGAGTCAAAAACTCCCCCTTTTTCCTATATATAGGCCTCCCATTCTCTTTGTTTTACACACTTAAGCTTAGCTTTTCTCTCTGAGTTCGATATTCGTTCCTTGTGCGAGATCCTTCATGAGTTTCTCTAAACCACGAAGAATTATTTTTAAGGCTCTTTTTATTTGAATTTAGCTTTCTCAGTTTATATTTTCAGGTTGGTCTTCTAGCGGTCTAGCAACTGCTGTCTACTAACAGGTTCCACCTCAACGAGGTTTTGGTCAGTGAAGATCCATGTGGATCAATCATAGAGGCTATCTTAGTTTTGAGGCTCATGCTAATGAATTTCTATCGAATTACTCTAAGGGAACACCGCATCCAAAAGAGAAAGAGAAGCACGCATCAACTGGTAATGTTTTTAGATGCTAAATTTCTTTTATAAGTTTTATGAACCTATCAGCATCTATGGAACGTTTTAGCTTAGATTATATCAATCATGGCATGCTTTAAAGATCCTTTAGGTTAATTTTAAGTTTTGAAATTCTGCCTCGCAATCACAGCCTATTATATCTTGAATCAGGTTTTAATTCACCCAATTCTTGAGAAGACACCCAATGAGCTTTGGCGAGGGCGTAAGCCTAAGATTGGTAATCTCAGATCATTTAGTTGTAGGTGCTTCATTTTAAACACCAAGGAGCATCTAGGAAAGTTTGATCTAAAGGCTGATGAAGGTATCTTTCTGGGTTACTCGACTAACAGCAAGGTATATAGAATATATGTCAAGAGGACCGACATATTAGAGGAGTCTATGCATGTAGATTTCGATGAAACTGACAATACATATAGACAACCATCTTATGAAGATGAAGGAGTAAACCAGTTAGAAAATCAACTCAGCATTCCACTCTTTGTGCTTCCCAACCCAGCCCAAGAACTTGAAGCTAAGGAAGTTAGAGTAGTCGAAGATCTTTTAATCAACTTTAACAAAGGAGAAGATCAAGCTCAACCTCAATAACCCAGCATAAAGGCTCTTGTTGTAGATCCGAGTCTTCCAAGAGAGATTAGGACTCATCATAATCACCCTCTTGATAGTATTGTTAATGATGTTCATAATCTAGTTATGACTCGAGGTCAGCTAAGTAGAATGATGAGACATCTAACTTTCATCTTATTGATTGAACCCAAGAAGTTCGAAGATTTTGAAAGAGATGATTATTGGATGATCACGATGCAAGAGGAGTTGGACCAGTTCAAACGTAATGATGTTTGGGATCTAGTTCTAAAGCCCAAAGGAAAAACAATCATCGGCACCAAATGGGTTTTCAAGAACAAGCTTGATAAAGGTAGCGGTTTTGCAAGAAACGAGGCCAGGCTTGTTACTTAACTCTACAATTAGCAAGAAGACATAGATTATGATGAAACCTATGCTCTTGTAGCTCGGCTTGAAGTAATCAGGATTCTATGTGCTTTTGCATCCCATATGAATTTCAAACTATTTCAAGTGGATGTTAAAAGTACATGCCTGAATGGCTTCATTCAAGAGGAAGTTTATGTGCGCCACCTCTAGACTTTAAAGATCTAAAGAATCATGAGCATGTTTTCAAATTGAAGAAAGCTCTCTAAGGATTGATGTAGGCTCCCAAAGCATGGTATGAGAGGCTAACAAATTTCCTTATTAGCAAAGGCTATGAAAGAGGGAAAGAAGATAAAACTTTGATTATTCTGCAAAAGAAAGAAGATGTGTTGCTTGTCCAAATCTATATGGATGACATCTTCTTTGGAGCAACCGATGAGAAGCTATGCAAGGAGTTCAACAAGAAAATGAAGAGTGAATTTGAAATGTCAATGATGGAAGAGCTCAATTTTTCCTTGGACTGCAAATCAAGCAAGGTGAAGATGGAATCTTCAACAACCAAGAAAAGTATGCAAAAAGAAGTCCTGAAGAAGTTTGATATGGAGCATTCAAAGCCAACATCCACTCCCACGACCACTGATACAATCTTGAGTAAGGATGAAGCTGGTAAGCCTGTAGATAACAAGTTCTACAAAGGTATTATTGGTTTTCTCCTTTACTATACAACTGTAGGCCTGACATTCAATATTCAATGTGTTATTATGGATGTTATCAAGCTAACCCCAGAGAATCTCACTTAGTAATTGTTAAGAGAACTCTCTGGTACTTGCAAGGTTCTATTGATGCAGTCTATGGTATCCCAATATCTCAGATTTTACTCCTAAAGGATTCACAGATGCTGACTATAGCAGAGACAAGCTTGGTAGGAAAAGCACCACAAGATGATGCCATTTCCTTGGAGAATGCACTGTCTCTTGGTATAGTAAGAAGCAAACTTCAGCTGTGTTGAGTACAGTTGAAGCTGAGTATATGGTGGCAGGAAGTTGTGTAATACAATTGCTATGGATTAATAAGTAACTGGAGGATTATGGTATAAAGTTAAAATGCCTTGAAGTTATGTGTGATAACAAAAGTGCAAATGACCTATCCAAGAATCCAGTTCAACGTGGTAGGATGAAGCATGTCAATATAAGACATCACTTCATAAGGGATCATGTGCTAAGGGGATATGTCAAACTAGAGTATGCTCCTTTAGAAGAATAATGAGCTGACATTTTCACCCGACCATTAGCAAAGGAGCAGTTTGATGTTCTTAGGCAGCTTATTGGAATGGCGAACCCCATGTGAAGAAAATTCAAGAAATTTGGCTAAGTGTTGAAAATCAAATCTCAACTCAATCGAACGAGGTAACAAGTATTTAGCACAATTTAAATTTAAAATAACGATGTGAGATTCAATTTTGCGGTTAAAACTCAAAAACCACTTTATCCAAAGGGAGTTTTTGAATTGGAATCATTTGAAATCAAAACTCACTATTTTATTATGTCAGTTAAATCCTTGTTAATCTCAGCGCTTATTTTTCATCTTGTGTTGTGCAAGTGCCACGTATCATCTACAAGTTGAAAGAGCCTATATAAGTGGAAGCATTTTAGAGAGAGAAGGTTACCTGCAATTTCGAAATCTCAAGCATTTTTTCAAAGAACCCTAAATTTCTCTCATCTCTCAGATTCTCTCAACTACCATGGAAAACACAAGGAAAACCCTCAAGCTTCAAGGAGTCTCCAAGAAGAATATGTATGTGAATATTGATGGCATAGTGGAGAAGATTGTTTTCCCCCATGGAACCGTCTTCACCAAGATTTACTGGCCAGAGAATCAAGATTTTGAACTAGTATATGAGGAGGATTATGATGGACTTTTGATGAATAGGCTCATGCATAAGGTCATCAAACAATAAAATCTTAGTCAAAATCTGTTGTTAGAGGGACCAACCATCAAAGGCCTAATCAAGGGTTTCCACTAGAATCTCTACATCATCCAAGGCTACAATGATGTTCTCTTGGTGGAATTCAACAATGTTTCGTACTTAATTTGTGCGGAGCTAGTGGCAAGTCTTCTCAATATGCCATTGAAGGGTACAAAGTTGCAGAGAAATGGAGATGAAGAACTTATAGTTGTCCAAGAGGATTGGAAACTCCCTGCTGATTATAGTTTTGGAGAAATAGTAGCATCTGGGATGAGTTGGGAGGCAAGAGCTTGCCATGAGTTTCTTGTGAAGATGATTTACCCAAAACTGGGTCTCTAAGTAGTTGTACGTACTTTAAGAGGTGTGTGGTCTACAATATGGTTATTTGATCACCGCCCTCATGAAGGCCGTGAGAATCGATGTGTCTTCATTCATTGATGGACCAGGAGAAACAATAATTCCTTTGAAGAGAACTTTGGATATGCCTCATTTCAGCAAGCTGAGGAACAAGCAAGTTCACACTCCCTACACAAAGGTACAAGATATGAATAAGAAGGTTAAAGTGGAGCCCACTGTATTCCCCAAAAACGGGCTTAAGGAGGATGAGGATGCTTTTGTAGTTGATTTTGAAGGGTCTAGTGAGGAGACCACAGTGGATGTTCCTTTGATTGCTTAGTTGGAGCAAATTTCAACAGTCTCCACTCCCTCATCTCCAAAAGTAAAGGCTGGATTGCAAAGGGTCATAGCAAGCCCAGTAAAACCAAAAGCAGGAAATACGCTAACCCAGTCTCAAGCCAGGCCAAGGAATAAGAAAAAGCTAAACACTAGCGCTTAGAGGGAAGCTGAGGTGAAACAAAAGGCTGAAGAAGAGGAAGATGCTAGAGAGAAAGAGGAAAACCTGCGCTAGAAGCGCAAGATTGAGCAAACTAAAGATGATGTGGGACTGGGGAGCTTTAAGAAAAGCAAAGAGAACCTTGAAATCATCAATTGTAGCGTGGCTGCTCATGTGGAGAAATTTTCTCCAAGGCAAGGGGCACTCAATGTAAGAGATCTGCTACACAACACTCAAAGAAAAAAGTTCAAGTTTTGAGCAGCGATGAAGATGTTGATGATGTGGAGATAATCAATTAGGAAGAATCTTCTCTTCCTGATTCTAACATCCCTAGCCCAATTCACACTCAGACTGAGTCTCTTTTAACTCAGGCTGAGTTACTTAAGACTGACCCATCATTTGGTGAATCATCTAACCCCAGGTACCTATAAATCCTACCCTAATTTCTTCTAAACCAATTCCCACTTCTTCTATTGAAAAAATCACTTCTACTCCTACCCTTTCTTTATAACCAACTTCTACCCCTTCAATCCCTCTAATTGGAATAGTTCCTGAAGCTGAGAACTCAGCTCAGCAAAGAAAAGAAATTGTGGTTGTTAGTGAGGTAAATTTTATAGCCAGAGAAGCAACCCCCTCTGTGAGCACGGGATTTTGTACCAGCTCACGCGTTCAATAATGACGGCTTTTTGAGATATTTATCCTCGAATCACACGATTTTCGATCGTCTGACAATCTTCAAATGGGAGTTATCCTCGTCAAAAATAATATTTGGGACCCTAAATAAATATTTAGGACCATAGAAAATATTTAAAAGCCTCAAAGTGAAAATTTAAGGACTTAAAATATTTTTAAGGGACATAAATAATTTTTTAAGGGTCCAAAATAATTTAATTAGGTTATTTGGAAATCTAGGTACATATAAACTTGTATATATATAAATAAATATATATATAATATAATATATTTTAATTAATTAAAAAAAAGGAATACTGTGGCTTTGGGCCGCCACCCTCGCTAAAGAGTTTAGCGAGGGTGGCAACCTCATTGAACTCTTCAGCGAGGGTGGCACACCCTCACTGAAGAGTTCAGTGAGGTGGGAGGGGGGGGGGGGGTTCTGTCTCGAATTTCTATAAATTCAGGACATTTTTGGATTGAAGGTGGCTCAAAAATTTAGAGAAAAATCCTCCTTTTCATATAAAAAAATACAAACAATAGTTTCTTCTTTTCTTCTAACATTTTCTTGGATCCAAAACACTTTTGGATCCCAAATCTCTTCATCTTTTAATCAAATTTCATCATCTATTTCTTCTTAAATCCATCAGATATTCTCGGGTCTAAAACAAATTTAGAATCGGAGTTTGATTATCTTTTTGGATAAATAATACTTATTTTTCCACATTAAACTAAAATTAAACCAAAACGAACGAGGAACACTCCCGGGGATCGAACGAATACGCCGAAGTGGATTCATACCGCAAGGGTATGCCTCTGAGTTCCTAGAATTGCAGATTCTGTGCTTTCATTTGCTTCATTTCTTTCTAATTTGTATTTTTGGCTTAGGAATTATTTTTATTCCTTATTATAGTAAATAATGTTGTAATTCTCTTCATCTTTTATTTCTTTTTAATTTTTATGTTAGAATACCCCAACGAAGAGAATTAAAATTATTCCCGGATAACAGACCTCTCTTTATGCCATGCGATTATTTTTACTAATAAAATTGATCAACATACGTGTAAATAAAAATGAACTATTTTCATTTAACATAACAACTTTAAACAGTCGATGTTTTAATTAGGCCACACGGGCCTCACTAAAATCAAATCGAACATATGTGATATCCCCTGTGCTAACCTTATGGATGCAAGTTAGATGTATGTTTAGGATTTTACTTTCGTTCGGGTATTGCATATATTTATATGGAAAATGTAATTAATAGGTTAGCGGGCGGTTGCATCCCCCGATTTTTGAAAGCCTTGTAATTTTTATTTTCCGCATTAGTTTTCGCATTTACTTACTATTTTGTGGATGAATTTACTGCTTTTTCTATACGTGAATCATGCATATAAAGTCTAAAAATGACCTAAGTGCGAATATGCACAATTAAGAGAATACTATTTTCTGTAGATGTAATATAATGTGATCACTTAAGAAATAAACAACTTATCCCGGACCCGAATCTCTGTGTCTTGGTGGGCCATCCCTCGGACGTTAAGCCTCACAAGACTCTAATTCCTGGAAAGAGCTAATCCAGGTGGTGACTCCACACTAAGAGACGGCGTATTCGGGTTTGACCAGATATAAAATGTTTTCGCTTTCTCTTTTCAACCTTTTTACCAGGTCCCCGACCTGGTGCTTCTTTTTTCAAACAGCCTGGTGGACCTCGCCTCTCACCTCGTGTGCTCTCGGCCCACCACTCCGTGTCGCCCGCTCACAGTGGCGACTCTGCTGGGGATTTTCCTAAAACTTGTTTTTTCAAAGATTATAGATTTTGGATAAGTGCCGAAAATTATTGATCACATTATTCCATTTTCTCTTAATTATGACTATTCATAATAACGAATTTTAGTAGAAGGGATTAACCCATAAGTTTAAGGTACCCTTGTTACCGCGAAACTCACTCTAGTACTAATCTGCCTCCCTGAGAAAAGATAGTACTTGAGCGGGTGGAGCACTTGTTGCCATATCGCATGTACCTCTCTCGTTAGAGGCTTGGAGTGTATTTTAGTGCAACAAGAACCTTCTACATCACCAACCCATTTACAAACCTCATGTAAATAAACCATAGGCATTTTCCCTAGGGTGTTACCCAAACATGCGATCATGCATTATATTTTCTTGCAGGTACGCTCCTTAGTATCTTTATAATACTAAGATGAATCAAACTTAGGACAGAGACTAGCCAAGAACCCTATACGGGGGAGTTGTATGGTTGGAAGATATGACGTTGCATGCTATGTGCTATGTGTATACTGCTTTCAATTTATCATTGTACAAATGTCATACTAACCACAAATTTTTGTGCAGACACTTGAACGCACACACTCATGATATTAAATGTACAAATCACGGTACCAAACCAATATCACATACACTTAGGCACAGTTGACACTATAGATCGTGTCACCCTAGGACAACATAAAACCACTTAGGAACATCCCTTACCCCTTTTCAGCGAGATGTCCACTTGACATCCCGCTATTAGCCTGCACATGGGGCAATAATATCCACTTGACATCCGACACTTAGCCCACAAGGGGCAATAATATATCCTACACATCATCTTTGAGATGTCCACTCAACATCCAACCCACAGCCCTTCCGGGGCAATTATACACACCAAAAGCCCAAAAGGGGCAAATACCTACCCAAAACCATTTTCCCACATTAAAGGATATCCTAGTCGAAATCCTAACCTAAGCCCACATGGAGCGAACTTACTTACCT
This sequence comes from Euphorbia schlechtendalii, assembly GCA_949673415.1. Taxonomy (NCBI): domain Eukaryota; kingdom Viridiplantae; phylum Streptophyta; class Magnoliopsida; order Malpighiales; family Euphorbiaceae; genus Euphorbia; species Euphorbia schlechtendalii. Next base: position 4,509 of record CATIWQ010142070.1, on the reverse strand, counting down.
TAGCAAATCTTCAAGGGTATACGCTTCATACCCGAATCATTCGCCCACACGAGGCTATAATTTACGTATCACCACATACCCTCAAATAGTGATGACCACATAGGTATCCGAAAACTCTGCCCTAATTGGGCAAAATAACCAAATCATTCATTAGGTAGCTACATAAGGTAATTATTTCATTTTACTAGGGTATGTCACACTGCTTACCTGAAACAATTTTGACCTTCTCATTCTATGAGGCCTAGTCATAGTACAAAACCTCAAACCATTGACCTATTACCACACAGGTAGCTTAGTCAACTCACTTACACCACTCAAATTACGATATCACACCGACATTGTACAAATATTAAATCCAACCCCTGTTGTTGGATTTTCATTTCCACATGTTTTCATTTTTACCTAACGACTAACTTGTTTATTTCAAATGAATTGACATACATGTTATTTAACATCATGGCATGCTAACCCCCTTGTGAATGTAGCTATAACATTAAAAATCTCATGCATCACCCGCATCATGAGTCATATCACGAATCTTACATGCATGGTCTAATATTCTGCTCATGTATCAAAGGGGCTTGGAAGAGGCCTACTCGCCGCCTGGTCCGCATTTCCCCAATTGTGGCCAATTTGGAGGGGGTTCCATACACTGACTCAAGTGAGGACTCGGGTTCAGACTCAGATTCAGTTCAATGCACTATTATGGCCAATCCATGAGAAGAAGGTTCAAGGGAAGATTAACCCATCCTTATAGGATAAGATTCTCAGCAGTCATCAATGAGCGCCGAGATCGCAGCTGCCTTGAACGCCTTTGCCAACAGCGAACAGCTAGCTACACTCATTCACCAACATGTTGGGAGGGCCCATAATGTAGTGTCCAGCCCAGAGGTCACCCTCAACAACGTCAATCCAACAGGGGGATATCTTACCTCGCATGCAGTATCCTCAACTCCTACTACCATTTATTAGTTCGGGGTAGGACAAAGTCAACTTAACCAAACTCCAATTGGGCAGCCAGGATATAACTTTGCCAATCCTCCTTAATTCTTCTCAGGATAAATGGGGTAGCCAGCATTCGCACCAGGGCTTTTCTACCAAGGAATGACCCAACAGCCTATTCGTAACTAGAGAACATTGGTTGCCTCACAATTCCAGGCACCTCAACTGCCCCATTTCATGGCATATCCCCAGGGGCAATATGACTCTTATCCGAGCGCAGGGAACGCCATCCTCCAACAACCTAGCATGGCGGAACTATGGCAATAGTTCTTGGCCACTCATTGTGGCCACCTAAGGAACACGTACCCTGCACAACCGACAGTCGAGGATGAAGACAGCTTACCCCCAAACTTTGCAACGCCACAGTTTGAGAAGTATGTAAGATCGGGCGACCCGTGCGCTCACTTGACGCATTATCAAATGGTGATGAGAGCATTGTGGGTTAGCGACCAAATGATGGCTAAGCTCTTCGTCATCACCTTAGGCCACCTGGTTAACGAATGGTACATCCACCTTTCGTTGGACATAGCCACTGATTGGAATAGCCTTGCTCAAGCTATGTTGGGGCATTATGGTTTCAACTCTCAAATGGAAACCACAATGCAACATCTTGAGGCTATAAGGCAAAGGCAGGGTGAGAGCTTCAAATCCTACTATACGTGTTGGATGGCTACACAAGTCAAGCTGCAGACTCGTTTGACCCTACCGAAGATGATAACAAAGCTGTTGGACGATGCACTGCCACCGTACAGAAACAAATTCAGATCTGATAGCTTCTCTAGCTATCAAGAAGTGTTTGAGAAAGTAGAGCGGATGGAGCACTTCGAATCCATGGACACCTATGGGGGCACTAACCTGTGATGAATTACTATGTAATAATTTAGCTTTCAGCTACTTTGCCTACGAGGCTTCTTTTGAATTATTTTTGAATAAATTGAACATTGTTTATTTACTTGATATTTTATCAATGACATCACGCATTCTCATAAACATATACATAATATTTTTAGCACATGTGACACATCATTTCATGAAATTAATTTGCGTATAAATGGATTCCCCACAATAAATTCAAATGATTTGACTCTTGATAGATAAATACATGTACTTAGACAATGCGTGATAGTAATTGCCTCGTCATACAAGGATGAAAGACCAATGGAAAGATTTCCAAGCACGAAACATCCAATGACTCAATTAAGAGAATGAAGCATGCAAAGATCAAAAGGATCGGAGCTAGAATAAGGCCACAATGTTGACCAAACAAGTTGGGACCAAACAACTAGCGCAATGTCATAAAGAAGGAGTCAGATTGTTGAACATGTCAACAACTCCATCACAACCATTCATAAAACCAAACAACCGATGCAATGCCACAAAGAAGGAGTCAGATTGTTGAACACATCAACAACTCCATCACGCGGATCACCACCATTCATGGGGCAATCAAGCAAAAGTCAAAATGACCAAAGCAAATTGAAGCTCCCCTAAATGGTCAAACAACCGGTACAATACCAAAGATAAAATGAGGCAGATCGTTGAACACGTCAACAACTCCTTTACACAGCTAACTGCAATTTGTGGGGTAATTGAACTCAAAAGGGAATCAGTCGACAAATGAAATCGTGGACATGGACGGCAAGCGATCTACCAAATCTACCAAGTCTTACACAATTACTATCATGCATAGGTGAAAGAAATAAATTAATAAAAATCAGTACGAACAAAAAATAAATTTGTAATTAGCTTGTCAATTAACACTCGGTTAGTTGAGAAAAAATTAGGGCTTCTTTTCAAAACAAAAGAATAGTCCGCTGAGTTGAAAACCCGAAAAGGGTGGCTTAGGCAAAACTTAGGACATCGAGTGAACCACATTGGTTAGAAAACCTGAAAGGGCTAATTGATGGCAGGAGTCAAATCATTTGAAACATTTATACCCCTGTTAAGTTCATCAATGAATTATCATTTTTACTGAACCTTTATGCATATGCTTATTTTGATTGCTTGCATGCCAATGGTAGAATATCGCAAGTAAACATCCAAATGAAAAAATAAAGAATAAAATAAAGAAAAATGAGTCTGTTGGATTGAAAACCTGAAAGGGCGGTCTAGGTAAAAATTAAGACAAGGTTCGATAGATTGAAAACTTGCTAAGGCGATCTATGGAAAACTTAGGACCAAAGAAATATCAAATTCATCATCTCCTCCTCGGAACGATACGATACATCACATACCTCCAACACTTCAGGTAAACGGCTTCCAAGCGATCATTGCCGACACAATTTGGGATCAACGACTCATCCACTCTTTCCTCAAACCAAACCCAAACTCTGAATTTGAATATGATACAACGAGCCCATGGTCGTCGCTTAGAGGTAGTCGTCCATGGAATCCCTAACAAGATAAGCCATAGGGGCAACCATGCACTAGCACAAGAGAAGGCTCTTCAATGGATGAAGCCCACGACACCTACATACATCATATGATAAAAATTGTTCATACATAAAATCATGCATACATTACATTCGCTTCACGTCATTTACAAGTAAAGACGATGCGGAATCGAGGCAACACCGTCCCAATATACAAGAACCTCCATCTCCACATGAGGAACCTACAAACAAGACAGTGGCCCACTCAAGCCTAAAGTCAACATTGCAACAAAAGCCTCCTAAAACAACGGAGCAATTCTTGGGACATCCCCGAATTTCTATTAAACTTATTTATTTGTCATGTTTTAATTTTTGGTTGAAGGGGCAAAAAATTTTTCTTCGCATAAACTCAATCAAATAATTAAAAAATTCATCATAAAATGTATTAACATTATACTTTTCCATGATTTGTTACAGGAAACAACTCAACATCCTATTAAGGAAATTCAAAACATAACCGAAGAAGGAAATGATTATCTTGATGGCTGAAGAAAGAAGCAGTCTCATTTATCAACCAAAGAATGAAACAGTTACTAACGGGGACGTCGTAGAAAGAAATGGTTGACCCGTCCCCAAGGGACATCAAGTACCTAAGGAATTCCAAAGAAAGAGACGGATAACCCTATGAAGATACAGTGCTAGAAAGGAAGGCCTATGTTATCAATAATTGGGAATGACAAGTCACCAACCACACCAGTCAGGTATTCTCTCTACCCCTACGCTCTTTTTCGTGTGATCATACTGGTTATACAACCAGCAATTATCACACGAGGGGCAGCTGTGAGCATGGGATTTTGTACCAGCTCACGCGTTCAATGATGGCAGCTTTTCGGGATATTTATCCTTGAATCACAATATTTTCGATCGTCCGACGATCTTCAAATGGGAGTTATCCTCGTCAAAAATAATGTTTGGGACCCTAAATAAATATTTAGGACCATAGAAAATATTTAAAAGCCTCAAAGTGAAAATTTAAGGACTTAAAATATTTTTAAGGGACATAAATAATTTTTTAAGGGTCCAAAACAATTTAATTGGGTTATTTGGAAATCTAGGTATATATAAACTTGTATAT
>CATIWQ010142055.1:0-16316 GCA_949673415.1 Euphorbia schlechtendalii | reverse complement strand
ATCTAACTCCACAATTTAAAAGAGAAACCATGAAAAACTTAAAAAACGCTTAAAAAATGGATGAGTATTTCATATATGCTTTATGTTGGGATCAATTTCTATGTGATATGTGATACATACATTTATGTATGTTACTGTTGTCTTCACGTGAAGCTTTGAGTTTAATTTGATGTATTCAAGTGAAGTTTCAATTTTGATTTATTCACTAGTTTCAATGTAACTTAATTTTTTTATTTGAAATTAAAGTTTCAATATAACGAAGAATTTTTATATGAAGTTACGATGTTATTTCAATAATTTTATAACACGTAATAATAACTATTCACTTATAATACAGTGATAAATATTCTAGCAACTAATATAATCGTAGTATTTATTGATATTCTAGTAAACTTTTCAACTATAAATATAACAAGATCATAGTAAAACATTGTCATCGTAGTAAAAAACTTCAAATAGTTCAACCTACTTTAATTTTTTTTAGAAAAAATCCGGGAGGAACGTTGTGTCCCTCCAAAGGAAAAAAGATTGGGATGGATGAAAATTTCGGGGCGGACGTCCTAACTAGGTTGATGTATCCGCTTGCCTATAAAACACCCAACCCTCTTTTCATTAAATAAAAATGGTTCTCAAAATAAGAACCATAAAGTTTTAATTACAAGCTAAGAAGTAAACTCGGGTTTGTAAACAAGTCCGAAACCGAAAGACTAGTATTACACTTATGGGAATTAAAGAAAAACCAACAAAGATGAATGCATCCCACTAAAATATCGCCATCAAACGAACCTCCTTCAAACACTTGTTTGTTCCGTCTATTCCATAAGCTCCACGAAAAAATAAGCCACAACGAAGTGCCAAAGTCTTGAAATATGTCACGTTTAAAGTAAGAACGCCAAAGCAATTGTAACTCATAACCCGATTGAGGTATGACCAATGTTATACCCAACCATTGAAAAGCAGACAACCACAACTTAAGGCTGTCTAGGCAAAAGAAAATACAGTGATCCAAGGATTCCGAATGAGTACAAAATGGGCAGCGGTCATTGTCAATTAAATTGCAACCTCGATTCCAAAGAAATGCACGCGTCGGAAGCCGTTCATGAAAGACAAGCCAACCAAAAAATCTAATTTGCAGAAGTAAAGGGGGTTGCCAAATCAGAAGAAAATTCCTCAATGGAGGAGTCCAACGGGGCTGCTGGAAAAATCCATTGTAAAACAAGGATGCCGAGTATTCCTTTTGGGCTCCAATTTCCCAAATTAATCGATCGTTATTCTCCAAGAAGATGAATGTTCCGTTATTGCTTGATACCTGAAAAAAAGACGAGCACGCAGACAAGATTAGCGCATTCAACTCTTAACATTGCTGCTGACCTGATAAACGCATACATCTTTTCCAATATGGCCTCGATTGGGTATGATTAGCAAAAATAAAATCACAGCCCTCATGAATGGTAGAATGCTTCCACTTGCACATTGTAAAGAGATTCGGGAACATCGATTTGATAGTTGAGTTTGAGATCCTAGCGTCGTTCCAAAAGGAGCCCAAATGACCATTGCCCACTCTAATGTGCACTTGCGAAGTGAAAAAATTCCAGCAATCTTCCTTCAAGAAACAACGCGTCATAATACCGCGCCATAATTGAGAGATGTGTCTTTGATCTTGTGAGATCAATACATGCCAAGAGTGCCACCTGTAACGTTTAACACAGTGAGTATACCAAAGGGAGTCCACATTTGAAGCATGAGATTTCTAAATCCATTTAGAAAGCAAGATTGAGTTAACTAAGCTAATATTGCGATTGGAGAGACCCCCAAGATGCCTCGGAAGAGAAATCGTGCCCCAACTTACTTTGCAAATGCCACTTGCCATTGAGTCACATCGCCACAAAAAATTACGCATCAATCGATTTAAGATTAAAATCACTTTATTCGGAATTTTGAAAAGCGATAGTAAAAAAATCGGAAGAGTGGAAAGTGCCGATTTGACAAGGATAGACCTTCTAGCGTATGATAGACAATTACCCTTCCAGTTTGCCAATCGATTTTTCAATTTCGCAATTAATGGATCCCAAGAAGAAACCGTGGGTTGCTTGTAACAAAGAGGACACCCAAATATTTAATTGGAAATTTCTTAGTTTGACACCCGAACAACGACACATATGATGCAAGAGTAATATCAGGGACGTGAATTCCCAATAGAGCGCTTTTCTGATAGTTGATGCATAAGCCAAAAATTAGTTCAAAGCACCATAAGATCCGTTTGAATACCGGAATCACTGATTCCTCACCCGGGAGGAAACAAATCGTATCGTCTGCAAACTGTAATAGCGAAAAGTCTTGAAGCAATCCTCTAAATGAAAACCTGGTAGAACTCTCGCTCTAATGCTAAAATCCATGAGTTGTTTGAGTCCTTCTACGGTAAGAAAAAAATAAATGGAGAGAGTGGATCTCCTTGTTTCACTCCTCTCTTAATGCTAATTGGCGTACATGGAGTACCATTTATCAATACTGAAGTAGAAGAATCCTTATGACAATTTGAAAAACATGAAATCCATTTCTTATAAAAACCCATCCTTGATAGGACCAAATCGATGTAAACCCATGAAATACTATGAAATGCCTTGTGAAAATCTAGTTTCAAAACCAAACTAGATTTACGTCTAGCATGAAGTGCATGAATGACTTCCGACGCAAAAAATGAGCATTCGTGAATGCTTCGATCCTTAATGAAAGCAAATTGGTTATTGGAGATTAAATTTGGGAGCACGCTTTGTAAACGAAAGGATAGTAACTTCGCTATGATTTTATACACCCCATGAATAAGAGTGATTGGTCTAAAGTTTGACAGAGAGCACGAACGAGGGACTTCGGGCAACAGCAAGGTGAAAGACGTTTTGACTGACTTGGGCAGCAAAGAATTAGTACCATGAAAATAGTCCAAAATAGCCATAATTTCATGTTTTAAGTCTTCCCAAAAACACTTGTAAAAGTAGTAGTTAAAACCATTGGGTCCCGGAGCTTTATTCTCTCCGCACGCGCAAACACTCTTCCAAATTTCCTCCACTATGAATGGGACTGTAAGGGTAGCTTTATCATGATCCGAAATAGCCTTGAAATGGAGATTACAAAGCGTGAAGGGAACCTCTTGATTAGCCTTACAAAATCCCTCAAAGAATGATCGAATTGCAACCGAAATTCTTGCTGGTTCGAGACAATGACACAGTTAATATCAAGATGAGTGATTTGATTATTTCGAAAATGAGCCGATGCTATTCAATGGAAAAACGAGGTATTATTGTCTCCCAATAGGGTCCAATTAACCTGCGATTGTTGATGACGAAGCTTTTCTAAACACGCACGTCTTTCTTAAAGGGAGAGCTTAAGGGAGTTTAGTTTCGAATTTTCCATTGTGTTCAAAGGCCACGATACATCACTAGACATTAATGCTAGGATCTGTCCTTCCAAATCATAAATTTTCCGACTTAGATCACCAAAATTCACCGATTGCCAAGGTTGAATAGCTGCACTCAATTTGGTTAACTTGAAGGAGATGTCCCTATTAAAGTGAGCTCGATAAATGGTTTGCCACTTCGAGCGAATGAATGGTAGAAAATCAACATTGTCCCACCATAAATTAAGAGCTCTAAACGACTTGGGACCGCCAAAATTTTCAAAGCAAGAATGAAACAGAATAGGAAGGTGATCTGACATAGTTGTGTCCAACGTTGAGATAGACATGGACGGCCATAAATCCAAAATATTTCTGGATGCGAGGACTCTATTGATGCGAGAAAATGATAATCTATCATGCCATGTGTAACCACGACCTTGAAGGGAGAGGTCCTGAAGATTACCTTCGAAAATAAAGTCTTGAAACTTTGATATTGACGAAACGAATCTTCCTCCCGCTCTTTCCAAAGGATGCAGGACCTCATTAAAATCACCACAAATTAAAAGCTTGTCAAGGTCCCGTATAACTAGAATTAATTCAAGCCATAGGGCATTTCTCTCCACTTGGTTAGTTGGAGCATAAATACTTAACACGTGGAAGACTTGTTGCTGTAAAATAATTTGATCACTACCCAACACGAAGAAGAATGAATTACCTAACCCTCTAGGAGTACTGAGTTCCAAGATACTAAGATACCACCTGAAAGACCAATTGAAGGAAAGAAATGAAAAGCAAAATCATTGTGACCCCAATAGCGGTAAACTACGTGAGCCTAAACGTTCTCGACTTTCGTTTCCAACATCGTAAAAAATTTCAAACTATATTTCTGAACACAAGACAACACGAAATGTTGTTTCGATTTGTTCTTTAAACCATCTCTACTATTCCAACACAAAAAAGCTAATGAAATAAGCAAGAAAATAACCTTGACAGAGTCTAAAATGTCCTCAAGTAACCAAATTATCCATGGCTGCCATCACAGCTGATTCGTGGTGGGTTTTAAAGAGACCAAGCTTTGTGCCAACCTCTAATGTTAATGCCATCTCATTTGATGGAGAGGAGTGGGACTGTGATAAAATGATGATCCGATTCATGTTCGAGATATCTGGTCCCGAGGATTCTAAGGTAACATGAAGAGGAGACGACACCGGTGAGGTTGTTGTCGATGGAGGAGTTTCTGCATGAGAACTAGAAAAGGTACAATCTACCGAGTTCACAGCAACAGACACGGAGTTCTTGATGGCTACTGTACCTAGAATCGTGACATTGTTGACCGGAGCAACAACGGAAGCATGCAATGGGGTGATTGCTGTTTGGCAGCCAAGATCAATTTTCAAATGCGGTTCCAGCATTTCAGGGACAATACTCAGCTCCCTCACCGAATGATGCAAACTCGATTGAGGGGGGCTCCTTACTTGGCTGACAGAATGATGGATGGATTTGGGCTAGTCATCACCAAACTCCTCGGTAAATGCGCTACTGGAGTTATCAGAAATGATGACATCATCATCACTCGAATTATCAGAAACAACGTCATCATTGGTGGCTTGACAGTGGTCGTAACCTACACCTTGTCTTAAATTAGTGTGAACTTGCACCTCTTTAGAACCAATAATGAGAGTGAAATTTCGGTTAGTAGTACCAAAGGGCACCGAAACAAGACAAGAGACGATGTCTAAATGATCTGGCCATTTCAAGTCGTGGTCCAAAGAAACAATATGACCAAAGGAGCCGGCCAGCTTTCTGATCAACGATTCAAAAATAAACACCGGAGGTATGCCCATGAAGTCAACGTGCATGACACATTCTGAAGGAGTAAAGTCTGAGGGAAGAAAAATCACACTCTTGAAAAGGTGATGCATAACCTTCCAATCACATCCTACAAAGCCATGCATCACTTTAATAGAGTTAAAAGAAAAAACAACGTTATCGTTTCCCACGGGGGCAGCAAAAGAAACATCAAAACCATGCTCATGCAACAATTCAAAAGTGTGATGAATGTTCGCAATGTTAATAAGGGAGACAAAGCAAGACTTATCTATCCAAGGAGCCATTTCGGCTTCGACATCATGGCCCCGAGATAAAAATGAGTTTGATGATTTTCCTTTATTTGTAGGGTTCGGCATTGGACAATTCGGCATAGGACGAGAAGCATCTCTGGAGTGCTACGAATTTCATACTACATTGGCATATGAAAGTTCACCCCTTAATGAGTTCCTGAATTCAGCTTGCTGCTTTTGATCTCGACGAGAGATAGAATCTTGTCAGGGAGCCTGATTTCTCTGTGAGTCGCCAAAACAAGTGTAACGAGCTCTAAAAGCACGCAAGCGGATGATTCCAATACAAACGCAGTTTAGTCTATATAAAACTTCTTGGAATGGTAGGGAATCATCGGTAGAAAGAAAACAAAAATTAAGATTACGAGCGTTCTTCCTCTTTGATACATAAACACTTCCATGAATTCCATATTTCTTGAAGACCTAACGCATAGAATTAGCCCCATATGCATTAGGGAAGTTTTCAAACTTGCAAAGTTTGAGGTTTGATGAAGACTCCGTGTTTGAGGATTTAGAATCTAGTTTCTTTTCCAATGCAATTTAAAGTTTTTTTATCAAATTTTCTTCTATATGCACCAAAGCTCTTGGTTTAATCCTACACCGGTTCATGAAAGTTCAGTAAAACTTCTATAAATTAATATAGTTGGGACTGGAGAATTATATTAGTTTAGAGATGTATTAATTTATAGATAAATTAATAATTATTAATTTACAGAGAGTTTTGATATCAAACGGAATTAAATTTTATTTATATAAATTCAAATACAATGAATTGTCCTATTTTATATATTATACTTAATTCAATGAATATTATTTATAATTTCAAAGTATATCAACAAGATTCAATGTACAAAATTTATTTTGATTCAGCATATTTTCATAGATACTATTCAGTGTAATATACCGATAACTTGCACTATATTGTATATAAAAAAGATGAAATAAAAATCATACCAAACAATGTCTTCTCATCTAAAAGGTGTCGCAATAGCAATAATGATTAATGAATTAAGGAAGATTAGATATGTGCTTTAAGATTTAGTGTATTATTATCTTATAAACAATTAAAACTGAGTTTTAACCATTAATCTTAATTTTAGCACAAGAGAATCCCTTACTGCACATCTTCATCATATTCTAACACCAAATATAGCTTGGAATATAACCAAGTTACTAACAACTAGTTTTGTACATTAGAGTGGACTATCAGCCTGTAGGTTGTCATAGTTTTGCATAAAGCCCGTAAAGTTAGCATGAATAGTGAAATAAGGTCCATGGCCGAATTATAGTAAATGTGACATGCATGAAAAATGTTAAAGTGCTAGCTAGTTACTATAAAAGGGGCCAACTCGACTATCTAACATTAGGTTAACTTAAAAAAACATGTCTTGTGGTTCCACTCATTTTCTAATACATGTCTAGTGGAATTTATTTAAAAAACATGTCATGTGATTTGTAACCATTAGCAAATAAATGATTTTTCAATTTTAAATTACGTCATAAAAAGGGATAATTTGAACGGAATTTTTGAAGCTTAATGAATAAAAAACAATACAAACTGTAATTTCGAACTTTATGTTTATGTATTTACGAAAGTATGTTTTATAGTTCTTTTTCTCATTTTTTTCTTATCATCTTCATTCAAGATGTTAAAATTAATTTTTTTTACCTCATTGGACTTACAATAATGACAATGGAAAACCTCACCCCACCCCTTTCGAATATCGACTCGAACCCATGACCTTTAGGATCATAGTTTCATGTCTTAGCCAACTAAACTAAGACATTTGCCACTTATAATTGATTAAACTTTGGAGTGAATTGTGGTTTGATCTTGAGATCTAGAAAAAATTTAAAAATTCTCTCCTCGAAGAATTCGCACGTGTTATTCTAAGGTAAAAGCTTAAATTCGTGGAAAATATTTTGAGATGAGCTTTTCAAATATGCTTATTAACTTTTATTTTGGGAGGAATTCAATTTACAATAGACTTGTTTGTCGAGCGGGAAAGGGCAGTGGGCTATTTACTAAAAATATCAAGCTAATAGCTCGGTCCAAGTCCATTATTTTAGAATGGGTAATTAAACCATATACCTAAAAAAAATTAGATTTTATTGCTTTTACAATAATGAGAAATTAATATTTACTTTGCTATTTTATTAGATTCTTGTTTTGCTTTTACCCGTATTCCTTATTCCCTTGTAACCACCTTCTATTTCCTATCTAATTTGAATTTTGCAACTTCAAACCTCCATATCTCACTTTTTTATTGATTTTTTAAATTGACGCTTTGAAATGTTTTGTTCTTTTCAATTTTATCTTTAAAATGTAAAATGACACACTTTGAATTTTTTGAAAAAATAAAAAATTTATTGCATTTTTATACATAGTATAATAGCTGTATAATCATAATCTTTCATTAGGACGTTATACAATGTATAAGAGTGGTATAATGTTATTTAAAAAAAGAATATATAGAATACAATATACCACTATTATATCATGTATAACGTCTTCATGAAAAAATAGTAAAAACAGGTATTATACAACTATTATACAATGTATAAGACTACGATAAATTATTTTTTTTACTAGATAGTGAGTTTTGTTGTAAAAATAACCCCTATCATACCATGTATAAGAGCTTTCATATCAGGTTTAAGGTTTTCATGTCATGATTTTTATGGGAAAATCGATCCTATTATGAACATAAGAGAGAAAAAAATCTATATAAATTCATCATACAACTTTAAACCATTTATAAAGCCTTCATGAAAATGCACTAAAAAGGGTATTATACCACAATTATACACTGTATAAAATTGCGAAACATTAATTTTTTTTAAAAAAAAAGCAATTTGTATGCCATTTTAAAGATAAAATTAAAACGAACAAAATATTTTAAAGCATCGATTCGAAAAAATCAACGGTTTGTGAGATATAGACGTTTGAAGTTGCAAAATTGAAAATAAATACGAGAGAAGGTAATTATAAAGGTTGACAAAATCAATTTGAAAAAGGGTAAAAGGAAAAAATGTTTCTTCTTTTTATGTAAAAGAAAAAAAAGATTCTTAATTGTTGAGTTTTGTAAAATTATAGATCTGTACAGCCTAAATTTTAATAAAAAAATAGGGTAATAAAAAAATAACCCTTTTAGAAATTCTTGCTTGGATGGGGCCTCGCCTGGCTTACAATGTCATTATCAAGCCTATGAATATTTTTTTGTATTAATTGCTAGAAAACTAGATAAAAAAAAATGAAATAAGCAAAAATATGTTTCAATTTTACATAAAATTTTATTATTTACTTAAAATCTTAAATATTTAATGGCATTTAATATAGTCAAGTATACAAATTTAATAGGAAAAAAAAATAAAACCTCAAAATAATTATAAATTTAATATATACATATATGAAATAAAAAATATTCGTCAGGTCGGGTTCAGGTTGGGCTTGAGTATTTATATAAAAATCAAACCCGACTCACAAAATTTCGGGTTTTTACATCCACGTGTTCGATTTAAACAAATAAGTGTCCAAACATAGTTCATTGAAACGGGTTTGGGCTGGGCCTAACGGGTAACCAGGCAGCGAACAGGTGTAATTACATACAATATATTTTGTATGTAAAATAATGTTTCGGAAACTACTTTTATGAACTTGGAAATCAATTCCAATATAACCATAAGAACTAAAAACTTAATCCAACGAGGTGAATGAGTAATATTCATTGAGCTTCGAACCAAACTTTTTGGAAGAACTAATCTTTAATAATATATTGAAAAATTAATCATATAATTTGTCATAAAGAAAAAAAAAATAAAACTAAAAGAAGATGAAAGAAAAGATATTGAAGTTGTGAAATCTCATGTTTAACCTGTTTTTATTGGAGTTTGCAAACGATCCCTTATCAATGCTTGTTCTTGGTCATAATTTTAAATGTATGGCTCTGTTGTTTGCCAGTTTCAATGAATTTGGAATGATTGAACTTGGATAAGGGCTTGTTAATTCAATAGGAATATTACTTCCATCCTTCGATCAGATTTTGTGATGTGACATTGTTATATTGATCTAATGTAGTAATGTTCATTGTTTTGTATTTTTAAATGACCTGTTCAATTACAGATTTGCAAGATAGTTTCAACAATCATATATGTCTAATTGAATGAACTGAGCTGCATTGTTTTTCTTAACAGGTTTTAGAATTTACACATGATGTTTTCTACCTCTTTATTCTTTTGGTTTTGTACATTTTCATTTGAATTTCGATGAAATATCTGACTTATTCAAATAAAAGCAAAAACATCTTAACTATGAGATTTTTAAATAAGGCTAGCCTAATAGTTGATTAAATGCGGATAATTGTGTGATTATTATAATATTAAAAGAGAGGTGGACGTGGTTGATCGTCAATAATATAGTTCAATTCACGAATTCTTTTCCATCACTCATTTGCAAAGAATCATAGTAAAATGTTGAAAAATGTCTTGTAATTTGGAAATTTGGGGTTATAACATTAATTAAATGTCTTTAGGTGTGTGGACATGAGATTTGTCAAAGTCTAAATTTTAACAAATACACGTTGAAGTTGCAAAGTGAAGTTTCATTGTTAAATGAATTTGCATACCCATTATTGACTAATTATACATCTTTCCTTCAATAAATACCATTAGAAATGTTATTGTTATGCATCCTTTGTAATTGACATATTGTCAATTAAGAAGAGTCTTGTTTAAAGAGTTTAGAGAAAATTGAGATTCGTAATTTTCATTAGGTGTATTAGGGTCATCGGCCACTTGAGTGGTCTTGTAAGTCTCTAGTTATTTTTAGTGAAATTTCTTTGATCGTTAGTTGTGGACGTAGACAGACGAATCAAACCCCGTTAAATTCTTGTATCAGTTTATCATATTCTTGCTTATTTTTGTTCTCCATTTGCTAGTTAAATTATTATAAGAGAATAACTATGTTTGAGCGATAAATAATTGTGAGGTATTCCTAACAATTGATATCAGAGCAGTTGTCAGCACTGATATATTTTACGACTCAGTTTTTAGCTCCTTTGTTACAAGAGCAGTTTGAAAATTTTAATTAATCGTTGACATGGTGAGCCGAAAATCAACAATTCGACATAAAATGGGGAAGTTTGATGGCAAGAATAATTTTAATTTATGACAAATCATCATGAAGGTGTTATTGGTTCAACAAGGATTGTTAAAAGCTCTTGAAGGAGAAGAAGCTTTGCCAGAAAAATATGACGATGATGAAATTGAAGAGATTGTTGAGAAAGCACGAAGTTCGATCTTGTTGAGTCACTCTGATAATGTTCCAAGAGAAATTGCTGGAGAAAGTACTACTGCTAATTTATGGAAGAAGTTGGAGACACATTATATGACCAAGTCATTCACCAACTGTTTGTACTTACTTAAAAATGGTTATTTTCTCTCAAGGATCATCGGCAAAAGATAATCTTGATGAATCTAATAAGATAATCTTGGATCTGAAAAATATTAATGTCAAAATTGACGAAGAAGATTAGGCGATGATGTTGTTGTGCAAGTTATCATCCTCGTATGATAATTTCATTGACACCATAATTTTTAGCCGAGACACCATTGCAGTGGAAGGTGTCAAATCAGCTTTGAACTTGGAAGAGCTGAATAAGAAAATTGATGGTGATGAGTATCAGGATTCAACAAGGGTCATGGTTGCGAGAGGTAGATTTGGCAAAAAGGGATCTAGAAGCAAATGAAAATCCAAATCCAAGAAGGTCATATGTTATGATTGTAATGAAACTAGGCATATATGAAAAGATTTTCCAAAGTAGAATAAGAGGAATAGTGAATCCGATGATTCTTGTGACGAGTCAAATGTTATTGCTGAAGGAACAATTTTACTGATGTCATTGATTTGCTAGTATTGTCCGAAGAAAGTACATGAGATGCATAGATTCTTGATTCTGCGTGTACCTGTCATATATCTCCTAATAAACACTGGTTTTATACCTATCAAAAGGTTGATGATGGAAAAGTGTTACTAGGGCACAACAAAAAAATCTTTTTTGTTGGTGTTGGTACAGTCAAAATCAATATGTACATTGGCTTGACTAGAATATTTGAGGTTTGAAATGTTCTAGAATTGAAGAATAATATGATTTCATTGAGTTGTCTTGATTCCAGAGGTTATCGTTTTTTATTCAAGGTGAAATCTCCAAAATCCGTAAAGGTGCCACAGTTGTGATGAAAGGAAGAAACATTCGAGTCCACTTTTTACCAAAAGCATTATGATGGAGAGCGCTGGTACAACATGTGGAAAAGGTTCGACTGATTTAGTTGGAGGTTTGGTTGAACCTGTTGGTTAATCAAGATAGTAATTGAACATGCATATGTTGAAAGGCGGAAATTCAAAAACTTAAAATTATCTTAAGGATCTCCTAAGCATGCCATGATTGATATATTCTAAGTTAAAACGTTCTATAGATGCTTTTCGATTTATAAAATGTATAAAAGAAACCTAGCATCTAAAGATTAAAGCATTACCAGTTGGTGCATGCTTGATCTCTCTTTTGGTAGCGGCGTTTCCTTTGAGCAATTCCGACGATACAAGCTTCCAAACTAGGAGAGCCTCTATGACTTGATCCACATGGATCTTCACCGACCAAAACCTCGGAGAGGTAGAACCCGTTGATTGACAGCAGTTGCTAGACTACTTGTAAATCAACTCGAAAACCAAAACCGAAAGCTCACTTAAACTTAAAGCCTTCTAAAAGAACTCTTCAATTTGTTTGGAGAAACTCATGGAGGATCTCGCACAACAAAAGAAGAGGAGAGTAGAAATCAGAGAGAAAACAAGCTCAAAGCTTTTTGTTGTGTATTCATAATGAGAGGCATGAATGCCTATTTATAGGGAAAAATGGGGGAGTGTTAAACTCCCCCTATAACTCTACATGGGATGGGATAAATCCCATCCCAAGTATAGCGGGTCAACCGTGTGGGTTAGGGTGACCCATGGGTTGACCCGCACACCTCATGAGGAAAGCCCAAGCGGGCTTCCCTCATATGCCGGAAGCCCAAACTTGCGGCCAGCTCAAGCGCTGCTATGGGCAGCGCTTGCAAGATCGCGGGCTTGCCTAAGTGCTAGCTGTTCACCAGCTTTTCAGCTTGCGAGGCAGCCGCGCTGACCCCACCTTGAACAACCCGTGTTCTTTTCAAGGTCCACTTAGGGTCCACTTGCAACGGGAAAATTCGGTTAAACCAATTAATAATTCTTCTCACTGATTTCACAACCCCTATTTTTGGTACAAACCCAGTTTATAGGTTCTTTACATGGTCCGATAAAGACCCAAAGTGTGTGACCTCATAGGATCCCAAAGTATAGAGCTGTTAGAGGTTAACCTAAACTTGGCTTCCTGTTTGGAAACCTTTAGGCTCAGTGTTCCAAATCGTTATGGAATCTGATAGCTCTAAATGATTAAATGGGCTTTCTAGCAAAGGCGTATGATCCCCCGATACTTGGAATGTCACGTGCCTGTGACTTGATCCGATTTTACAGTAGTAACCAGTACAATACACTCCCTGCATCAGGTTAAGTACCATCCAGTTTGTAGGATCCAATAGGGTGTAAAATAGGTCAGAGGGGGGTGAATGACTCTTTTTCGAGTTTTAATTCAGTTTTAGAAGACCGTTAATTTTGGCTTCTTAAGTTTCTTCTGAGTAAAGATGCTTTACCCAGAATCCCCTTTTTAAGACTTTTATTGATTTAAATCAGAATAGAATTAAACACAGAATAAGGCGAGGTAAAAGAAAGTGCAAATAAGAATTTTTATCCTTGTTCAGCCTCTACCTAATCCAGTCCTTAGAATCTCTAGTCCAAGATTTAATCCACCAGTGGCTTTTCTTCTGGTGAAAAGCAAACCCCTTAAAGTGCATGTGACTAAAGTTCTTTCCAACAACCTAGCTTTTGATGAGCTATACCAACACAGAAGTACCATCCTCCTGTATCTAAGGCTCTGAGCTTCTTATCTCTTGAGTGCCTTCCTCACAAGATTTCTAAGCTCCCTCACACTAACTTACCCTCAACTAGAGTGTTACATAACTATTTTTAGTAAGACAATTTGTTGAGCTTCTGAACATTGTTTCAGTTAGCTCAATTACAAACAAATAAGAATGAGAAGTTTGCTAGAAGAAGTTTGTAGTGAAGATTTGAGAATTTTGTTCATTCTAATTGCTTTTAGTTGTTTCGGCAACCTTCTTCAATAGCGGAAATCTTCCTTTTATAGAGGGAGAGAATGTTTTCGTTGGATTGAGACCGTTGTTGAGATTTTTTGTTGTTATCTCTCAATCTTGTTCTCGTTAATAATCCATTAGAGTGGCACGTCCAATTTTAATCCACACCATGCTTTTCCTGGTTGATTTTGGGTCCCACTTTGTATGGTAGATACATATCAGATTTGCAGGAATGTTTTTGTTCTTGATTTTGCAACAACTTTTATCTTTTAGTAAGATGAAGAACAGAGCGCGCGGTGGCATTAAATGCGAAGTCAGCTTTCTTGACTTTTTACCAAAAAACTAAGTTGACCTTTAGGAGTTTTTAGAGGGGCTTCTTAAGGTTCTGAGTCTTCAATGATCTTCTTTGGTATTGGAGACTCTTCTGACTTCTATGTACTTCTAAGGTACCATTGTGTAACGAGGTTAGATTCAGTCCTCGCCGGCACTTAGGCACTTCGCGATGTGTAGCGAACTCGATGCGCTAAGTAAGCCTTGTTGTGGGAGTGTTGCAGCGGAAATGAAAGGTTGAGCGGCCTTAGCGTGCGTGTAGAAGAGTTGGTTAATGCACAAAGATGTGTTGAGAGGCTAAAGAGAACAAGAGAGTTTTGGAATGTAAGTTGTATTGCTTGGGAATACAATTACAAGTGTGTTTGGAAGCTTACAAGTTTGGAAGCATACAAGTTTGGAAGCATGAGTGAAAATGAAGTGGAGAGGCCTATTTATAGTAGTGCCACCTCCTTAACATGTGGTTGTAATTTATTTGGCATATTCTATGCATATTCTACTCTAGAATTGCCTATAAAGTCGGTTTTGCCTATTCTAGAAGGCTGAAAGTCGGTTAGTGATGGATCTGGAGAGTTTCCCTTGCAAACTGGCTGTTTCTGGAACATTCTGGCGAAATTCAGCAAGGGATTCTGGGCCTTGCAGCGGCCTGCTGGGCTTTTGGGCTGTCTTTTGCGGGCTGTGTGCGGGCTTTCTGCCATATTTGGCCCATTCCTCGCAAAGACTTGGTTTCCCTTGATATTTCCTCGCACGATCTTCACATCAACTCTCGCTAAACATCCCTCGGACCTTTCCATGCACTTTGCCACTCGAGCGCACTTGTCTTTGGCAGATGTTGCGGGTCTTTTTCGCACTTGGTTGCGAGGTTTGGCATGCGGTGTTTTGCTACCATGTCCATGCGTATCCATCTTCACGCATGGGCAGCGATGGGTTGCGGGGTAAGATTGGCGCTCCGTAACATCCTCCCCCACCTGTTTTCGCGGCGTCCACGTCGCGAGTAAGCCTTGGCGATGTTGGTGATGTCTTGGCTTGCGATGGTTTTGCTGCTTGCCATCTTTCCTTCGGTTGACATCACGTCTAACCTCATGTCGTGGCATGAGTTGCAAACTAGAGATTGTGGGTGTCCAAGACCACTTTCTCTTCAATGGGACTTGGAGTACTTGGTCTCCATTGTGTAGCAACAAGGTATTTTTCCAAGAGACAATAATGTTAGATACTTCTTGGAAAAATTTGAGTCCAAAGATTACCTTGTTGTTGTCCATGGGCATGATGGTAAAATCTTGCTTCCCGCGCCATGCTCCGATTTGTAGTGGCACATTTGTTGCTGTACCAATGATGGGCTATGCTGCAGAGTTTATCGCTTTGGCAGCTCCTCCATTCAGTTTGACATTGAGGCCGAGTCGCATGGCTTCTTCAATGTCGATGAAGTTGTGGGTCACACCCGTATCCAATAGCGCATCTGTATGTTTACCGCTGATGATGACATCGACATACAGTAGTCCTTCCCCTAGCTTGGATTCGTTCTCGGGTGACAGTTTGTCTAGGGCTTCATGGAGTTCCTCTCGCATGCGTTCCCTTTCTTTTATGTTTCGGGATGTTTTCGTTTGAGAGGGCAGCTTCTCCATGGTGTTTATTAGTTGTAATGTGTTGATGCGATGGGGCTGATTTTCTACCTCAGCTTCCTCATCGTCGTGGTTTACGGTCATCGCAAGGAGCGTCTTTTTGTTTGGACAGTCCCTTGTCCAATGTGCTCCACCGCAAATGAAACAAGGACTAGGAGGTTTGGATTTGCGTACCTTGGTTGGGTCGTCCTTTCCTCCGTATGATTTTGATGTGTTGCCATCTTTGCGTTGATGGTCTTTCTTGGAGCGTTCCTCACCATCACTTTCTTCGGACAATCTGCCCTTCTTTGGATGTGAGGAGTAGTCCACCATGTTCTCCACAATTGCGATGGCTTCATCAAGCGTGTTTGGTTTTCCGCGATTGACTTCAGCCCTTGTGTAGTCCTTTAACCCATCCTCGAAACGGATTAGGCCTTCGTTGTCCGGCATTCCTTCTACTTCGAGGAGCAAGGTGTTGAATTCCTTGATGTAGTCAGCAATGCTACCCGTTTATCGCAAACGCCAAAGCTTTCGCAATGCTTCTTTGTTCGCATTTGTTGGGCAGAATTTCTTGCGCAACTCATCTTTGAATTGTGCCCATGTCTCGATGCCTTTGCCTCCTTTCTCCGCATCAAGACATCGACGCCTATACCATTGTTGTGC
>CATIWQ010142034.1:0-22702 GCA_949673415.1 Euphorbia schlechtendalii | reverse complement strand
AATTCTGTTCAGCGCATGGAATTGAGCATAACTTCTCTTCTCGTTATACTCCTCAACAAAATGGTGTCGTAGAAAGGAAGAATAGGACTATAGTTGAGATGGCTCGATCCATGCTGAGTGATAACAATCTACCAAAATACTTTTAGGGAGAAGCTGTTAACACATCATGTTATATCTTGAATTGGGTTTTAATTCGCCCAATTCTTGAGAAAACTCCTTACAAGCTTTGGCGAGGGCTCAAGCCTAAGATTGGCTATCTTAGATCCTTTGGATGTAGATGTTTTATTCTTAACACCAAGGAGCATTTAAGTAAGTTTGATCCTAAGTCTAATGAAGGTATCTTTTAAGGATTCTCAACTAACAGTAGGGTATATAGAATATATGTCAAGCGAACCGGCCTTTTACAGGAGTCTATTCATGTAGATTTCAATGAAACTAACGTTGCAGAAAGACGTTCGATCAAAGAAGATGAAGGAGTCACTCAGTTCTCAGATCAACTCAGTACGCCACAAGCTAAGCTACCCAACTCAACTCAGGATCCCCCAGCTAAGGAAACCAAAGATGACAATGAAGATCTCTCTATTAACTTCAGCAATGGCGAAGATCAACCTCCACCTCAGCATCCAGTTGTCGATCCTCCAGCAGCTGATCCTAGTCTTCCAAGAGAGATTCGAGCCCATCGCAACCATCTTCTTAACAACATATTCGATGATGTTCACAATCCAGCAATGATAAGAGAATTGCTAAGCTGAATGATGAGTCATCCAACATTCATATCATTGATAGAACCCAAGAAGTTTGAAGATGTAGAAGGAGATGACTATTGGATGATCGCAATGCAAGAGGAATCAGATAAGTTTAAATGTAATGATGTCTGGGATCTAGTTCCTAAGCCTAAAGGAAAATCAATAATTGGCACCAAATGGGTCTTCAAAAACAAGCTTGATGAAGATGGCATTATTGTTAAGAATAAGGCCAAGCTTGCCTCTCAAGGCTACAATCAGTAGGAAGGCATTGATTACGATGAAACCTATGCCCCAGTAGCCACACATGAAGCCATTCGAATCCTCTGTGCTTTTTACATCCCATATGAACTTCAAATTGTTTCAAATGGATATCAAAAGTGCTTTCCTGAATGGATTCACTCAAGAAGAAGTATATGTTCACCAGCCCCTAAGATTTGAGGATGCGAAAAATCCAGAGCACATTTTCAAACTGAAGAAAGCTCTCTACGGATTGAAGCAGGCTCCAAGAGCATGGTATGAGAGGCTAACCAATTTCTTAATCAGCAAAGGCTATGAAAGAGGAAAAGCAGATACGACTCTATTTATCAGGTGAAGAAAAGAAGATGTGTTTCTACTCTAGATATACGTTGATGATATTATATTTGGAGCAATTAATGAAACGATGTACAAGGAATTCAGCAAGAAGATGAAGAGTGAGTTTGAAATGTCTATGATGGGAGAATTGAACTTCTTTCTAGGTCTTCAAATCAAACAACCAGAAGATGGTATTTTCATCAACCAGTCCAAATATGCAAAAGAAGTTCTAAAGAAATTCGAAATGGTAAACTCAAAACCTATGTCCATTCCAATGGCCACCGATACAATTTTAAGTAAAGATGAGGCTGGAAACTCAGTAGACAGTAAACTCTACAGAGGAATCATTGGTTTTCTTCTCTATTTAACTACCAGCAGACCAGATATATAGTATGCCCTGTGCTACTATGCTCGTTACTAAGCCGATCCAAGAGAATCTCATCTAGCAACTGTGAAAAGGATTCTCAGGTACTTAAAAGGGTCAATTAAAGCAGGTATATGGTATCCCAACAGTTCAGATTTCAGTCCTAGGGGATTCACAGATGCAGACTAACAGAGGAGGCTATCATTTCCTTGGAGAATGTCTTATTTCTTGGTACAACAAGAAACAAACTTCTATCGCGCTGAGTACAGCTGAAGCTGAGTACATGGCAGTAGGAAGTTGTGTAGCACAACTATGTTGGATAAAACAACAATTAGAAGATTATGGAATTAAGTCAAATTATCTCGAGGTAATTTGTGACAACAAGAGTGCAATTTATTTATCTAAAAATCCAGTCCACCATGGGAGAATGAAGCAAGTCAACATTAGGCATCACTTCATTAGAGATCATGTACTACGAGGAGATGTCAAGCTAGAATTCGTTCCATCAGATAAACAGCGTGCTGACATCTTTACCAAACCTTTACCAAAGGAACAATTCAGTACACTAAGGCTATTGATTGGTATGGGAAATCCTCAATGATGAAGAAGATAGAATTATCCGAAATTTGGCTAAGTATTGGAAATCAAGTATGTGAGGACACGTGGACAACGCCGTTAAAGGTGAGAGAGGTAACAACTACCAAGGATATAAAATTTACTTCCAAGAGCGTTATCGCCATCTGAGCAAATCAAATTGTTCAATGCCGGATAGCAAAGGGGGAGAAAGTAGTTAAAGATGCTAAGTAGCTAAAGATGTTGTCAGAACGACAAATATTAACAAGGGATCTCTTCCAAGGCACAGGGATCCACAGCAAAGATTAAGAGCAAATCAGGATAAGAGTTTTAAGTATATTTTATACTATATATCTAACATATCAATGTAGGAAATTATACGAGAGACTGAAGATAAGCCAAAGTAAGACGAGGTCCCAAATAAAAGAAGAAATCCTCTAAGTATGTGGGAGCTGAGTTGCTTGAAGAAAAGACTCACTCAGTATGGGGGAGCTTAAGTTGACTAAGGAAAGTCACTCAGCACAAGGGAGATCTTACTTTGTTTTCAGGTAATCTGATAACTCTAAACTATATCAATTATCTTCTTCTACCACTTAGTTTGTTATCTATCCAAAATGGGGGAGATTGTAAAAACCAAGTTAATAGTACCTCACAGTACTTAAAAGTTTTGGAGATAGCAACCAATATGGGATAGTAAAAGTTAATTGAGCATGAAGAATACTTGTGCTTAGTGTAGGAAAAGCCAAGTCTGTGCTGAGTACTATATAGTTTAAGTTATCATCGCTAAGCTCACGCTAAGTTATACTGTTACTTATCTAAAAGTAATTGTTCTTGAGGCGTTGATAATTATCATGACACGTATGCTACTAACCACTTCTGTGAAGGAACAGAATATTCCTTTGTCATATTTAGGAGAAAGCACTGAAATTAAGAAAGATTTTTGTGGTCTTCACAACATTAAACGCCGAGTACAAAGTGTCAGAGATTCCTTATTTTAATTAGAGAATAAGGAATGATCCTGTGAATTATGTCACGTATCAAAGATCTCTGCACACATCTCGTAACATTATCAAAGTCATCCAATGGAAAGATGCCATGTTGCCTAAAGCACAAATCTCTCAAAGATCCAGATTGCTTGAAGAAAAATGAGAATATGGAAATGGAAATAAATAGCACCACAATGTTCAATTCCTATATCTAAATGTCTTGAAATCTATCTCCAACGGGAAGATTCAAAAGATTAATTGAAATGAGAGAATTGAAGTTCTGCTATGTCCTCAAAGTTTTCAACTGCTACTTCTTAGAGATCTATGGTATAAATAGAAGACTGAAGCAGACGTTCAAACAGAGTGAATCACCTTAAATTTCCTAAGAGCAAAACCTTGCGAAAATCTTCCCTGCTTCCAAAGAAATTCCTCAGCAAGCAATCTAGCAAACATCTATTATTTAATCTGTTTGTAATAGAGAGAAACTTAGATTAACATTATAAGGATTCAATGTTTCTATAAGATGAATTTAGTTCACATTATTAGTTATAATCTGAGTGTCAGTTTGGGAAGGTTACCCAAATTATGTTGAGTGGTAGTTAGATTCTGTAATAGAGTCTACCCACTATAAAGGCTTCTCCACCTATTGAGGGAATGAATCACTATTGGATTAAAGCTTGGAGATGGTATCTGGGGACTGGAGGTAGGCTAGGGGCCGAACTAGGATAAAATCTCAAGTGTAATCTTTCTAACTCTAAGCGGTTAAGTTCATCAGCTTCTTACGCATTCAACTCTCTCATATCGGTTATTTGCTTATTATCCAACTAGCACTGAGTAATCCATACTCAGTTAAAGGTTGAAGATAAACTGTGCCAGCTGAGCTGAGCAGTTTATATGTTTTTATATTACACTCAGTAGGCATATAAAAACCATACTGAGTAAACTTAAATTGAAAAAGATTTAAAAAGTAACCTAGTTTACGTATTCACCCCCCTCTACTATGGTTATTAGCCAGTTTATGGACCAACAGAACTCTACAGTAAGAAGCACTGAGCCTTTGATACAGAAGGAAGGTACTTTTGTATTGGTAAAACTCCAATCTATTGAGGTTGTTGGATGGTACTTCAACCAACATTGTAGTGGTGTGCTTCTTCACTAAAAGAAGAATCTATAGTGAAATAAATCTTGGATAGAGTCTCCAAGGACTGGATTAGGCAAAGGTTGAACCAGGATAAACATCCGTGTTTGCAATTTCTTATCCTTCTTATATCAACTATCATTGTATTCATATTCCTAATTGTTAAAGGAAATTAATAATTTCACAATTTATATATTCATCTGATTAAGAAAAGGGTATCTAAGTAATAACTACAAGTTAGTTGATTACTCAGAAGAAGCTTCAGAGGTAAGTTTTGCTTAACCTCTGAGCTGTGTAAAGCACCAAAAAAGAGTTATTCACCCCCTCTGACTTGTTTATCACCCTACTGGGTCCTATAATGTTAAAAATACATATAAAGGTTAATAAGTAGCTCAAATGAGTCCTAAATATCTTAAAAATCGCACAAAATAGGATTTCTAATAACATTTTAAGAATATAACATGATTCTAATTGGATTAAAGGTAAATGAAAAAGAGTTTATCTAAAAGATATTATATGTTAGAAAACTATTAGAAACCTAGTAAAAGGTTATTAAGTAGATCAAACGAGTCCAAAATATGAATAAAATGCACAAAAGTGGAATTCTTATAGAATTATAAAGAATCTAACAAAAGTTTGATTGGATTCTTTTAAATTTGCTTGTTGTTTTAAGATTTCATAAAAGTCTATCAGATTATATTTCTAATAAAAATCTAACATATTTCAAATAGTTTTAAAAAATATTTTGGAAAAACTATGACACAATGGATGACATTTGAAAGATAAAAAAGAGATGAAAAAAAACTCTAAAGCATTGCCAACTTGGTAACCATATTTAGAAGTCTTTTAGGTCTATAAACAACATAGTAACTAAGATATCATTGGAGCTCTTCCACCTTGATCTCTTGGGTCCTATTCAACCTATGAAGCATGGGTAGAAAAAGATTCTCATTGGTGGTAGTTGATTACTTCACGAGATTCACTTAGGTAGTCTTGCTGAGTAATAAAGATGAAACTTTTGAATCTTTAGTCAAATTCAGTAATCGAATGATGAATGAAATAGAAACTAAAATCAATGGAATTTGAAGTGATCGTGGACATGAATTCGAGAACTTTCATTTCAAAGAATCTTCTTCAGCACATGATATTGACCAGAACATCTCTGCTCCTTATACTCCTAAAAAAATGGGTTTGTAGAAATGAAGAACAAAACCATAGTTGAAATGGCTCAATCTATGCTGAGTGATAACAATCTACCAAAGTACTTATGGGGAGAAGTTGTTAACACAACCTGCTATATCAAGAATAGGGTTTTAATTCACCTAATTCTTCAAAAAAACACCCAATGAGCTTTATCGAGGGTGCAAGCCTAAGATTAGTCATCTCAGATCATTTGGCTGTAGGTGTTTTATCCTAAATACCAAGAAGCAGCTAGGTAAGTTTGATATAAAGGTTGTTGAAGGCATTTTCTAGGTTATTCGAATAGTAGCAGGGCATATAAAATATATATCAAGAGAACTAGCTTATTAGAGGAGTCTATGCATGTAGATTTCGATGAAACTAATAATGTAGATAGACAAACCATCTGATGAAGAGGAAGAGTAAACCAACAAGAAAATCAATTTAGCATGCCACTCTCTGTACTTTCCAACCCATCACAAGAGCCTGAAACTGAGGAAGTTAAAGTTGATGAAGATCTCTCAATCAACTTTAACAAAGCAAAAGATCAACCTCAGCCTCAACAACCCAACATAGAGACTTCCATTGTAGATCCAAGTTTTCCATGATTAGTACTCATCTCAATCGGCCAATTAAAAGTATTGTAGATGGTATTTATAATCTAGTGATGACATGAGGGTAGCTCAGTAGGATGATGAGCCATCTAGCTTTCATCTTATGATTGAACCCAAGAAGTTCAAAGATGCAAAAGGAGATGAATACATGATGATCGAGATGCAAGAGGAATTAGATAAGTTCAAGTGCAATGATGTTTGGGATATAGTTCCTAAGCCTAAAGGAAAATCAATCATCAACACTAAATGGGTTTTCAAGAACAAGCTTGATGAAGATGTTGTTATTGTCAAGGCTAGGCTTGTTGCTCAAGGTTACAACCAGTAAGAAGGCATAGACTATGATGAGACCTATGCTCATGTAGCTCAGCTTGAAGAAACTAGGATTCTCTATGCTTTCTAACCCATATTAATTTCAAATTATTTCAAATGGATGTTAAGAGGGCCTTCCTAAATGGCTTCATTCAATAGGAAGTTTATGTGCGATGGCCCCTAGTCTTTGAAGATGTGAAGAATCTTGAGCATATATTCAAACTAAAAAAAGTCTCTACATATTGAAGCAAGTTCATCGTGCTTGGTATGAATGGCTGACCAACTTCCCACACAACAAAGGCTATGAAAGAGGAAATGCAGATATAACTATGTTATTAGGCGAAGAAAAGAAGAAGTGTTACTTGTCCAAATCTATGTGGATGATATCATATTTGGAGTAACTAATGAAAAGCTTTGCAAGGCTTTTAGCAAGCCTATGAAGAGTGAGTTTGAAATGGCAATGATGGGAGAGCTCAACTTTGTCCTTAGACTACAAATAAACCAAAATGAAGATGAAATTTTCATTTGCCAAGCGAAATATGACAAGGAAGTCTTGAAGAAGTTTTATATGGAGCATTCAAAGCTAATGTCCACTCCCATGGCCACTGATATAATCTTGAGTAAGGTGTTCGCAAGGTTTTGACTCTAATGACTGAGGGGTTAATTCCATAATGAAGCCAAACACCTTGTCTCCCACTTTCCTACCGATAAGATAAGAGTTCAAAATATGAACAGGTGTTGTCAATATTGCTTATCTGAATAGAAAAATGGTGACCATTGCAAGTATACAGTTACGATGTAGTTTTAAAAGATATCGATCCCACAGGGAACGAACCAGTTCTAAAGATCAATAAGAAAAATGGAACGAGGAAAATAAAATAGGTTATTTTATTTTGGTGGGCTTGGTTGGTAGTTAAATGGATAAATGAATAGATAGATTAGAGTAGAAGGAATCAGTATAGATTAACCCTACGAACAAGTATAGCAAAGAAAACATGCAAAATTATCAAAGATATTACATACACTAGATTACTTTAACAGATTCGGTTCTAGGCACTCAGATATTCAATTATTCACCATAGAGCAACACATGAAATGACTTTTCTAAATCTTGTGCAAACAAATTAAGACAATTATATAAACCTGGATAACAATAATACTATGCTTAGTACGGGTGGCTCTCACATAGCCACATTTAGCAAGTTACCATTCCAAAAATGTTGGCTCACTAAATAGCGTTATAATCACAGATCTAGTGATTATACATAATTTTGTTAACCTTGAAATTACTCTTAAAGTTAACTCAAAAGCATATAACTTGATTAATATAAAAAAAACTCAACTCGAAATACACATTATAACACATAGACATATCATAAACTTCAAAATAGAAAGTCTAAGTAGAAAGCAAAGAAAAGTTGTAAGGTATGCAAGTGAAAGCTAAAGTTGATCAAACCGTATCCATTCTTTAATGGGAGTCGTCAATTCTCGCAATTCCTGCATCTGCTTTGAATTCGGTCTCGGCTCGTACAGAACCTCCTCTAGGATGCTATTCTTTGTGAATATCGAATAAACGAATATTGAGGAACGAAAATTTTTATTGATAAGTGATTTACAAGTACACTTATGCAACAATCGCTCGAATATGTAGAGAAATCTAGTGATTGAAATAAGGTTCAAATCACTTATACATTTTCTCGCTAACTTAGAACAAAGTGAAAACTATACGATTTTCTCTTTAGAGTTATGTATGCACTATGCACTACACATTTACCATGCACTATACCCAATGCTCCACTCCACGAAATTGGTAAGGTTTGAACTCTATTTATAGAGGAAGAAGGGTTGTGTCCATCCAAACGAAGAGTCGTGTCCATTGGTGAAAGATTGCATCACTTCATTGTGATTGGATGAAAGGTCTTATCCTTATCCACAATGGATAGACATCTTTTTATGATTGGTTGACTTCCAATAGGTGTCTTTTCATCTAATAGTTGATGGTGGTTGATCATTCTTATCCGGTGGTTGAAAGAAGAGAAGAGTTGACCAAAAAATCATCAAGGTCGCGACCGAGATCTATGTCGTGGTCGTGAATTGTCACGAGCGCGATCTGTGTAGCGGTTACCAACTTCCTTATTTCTTCAAATTTCTTCAATTTTTAGACTTGTACCTAAAATAACTTAGAAACAAAAACACAAACAAACATTGTTAAATACAAAGGATAAATATTTACTATTTTATACCTTGAGTAATCATGGTGAAGATAGCAATTGAACATCAACGTCTTGTTGCTCAAATTTATTTATTTCATATTTAACACACCATTACAAACAAACAAT
Organism: Euphorbia schlechtendalii; assembly: GCA_949673415.1. NCBI lineage: Eukaryota > Viridiplantae > Streptophyta > Magnoliopsida > Malpighiales > Euphorbiaceae > Euphorbia > Euphorbia schlechtendalii. The sequence continues at coordinate 13,881 of CATIWQ010142034.1, read as the reverse complement.
GAAACACAAATAAAAACAAACTGACAACAAACAAACAACACACAAACGAAAGAAAAGACTAAACAAGATTCTAATCTTAAAAGAAAAGGAAGCAATCTATTTAGGAGTTAGCTATTTAATCATCTTATCAATCTTATAACACGACTCCCGCATATCTCTTTCAACATCAAACACCAGATTGTGGATGTTGTCAATCTTGCGATGAATAGAGACTTGTTCTTCCATTAATTTATTGAACTTCCTCCTAAGATTGGTTGAACTACTCCCTTCTTCCCTAGTGATCTCTCTTTCTCGCTTTTTATCAGCCTCTACACGCTCATCCCATGATTTCCAATCATAGGTTATCCCATTTTCCCCGATGCACTTGGTTAGAAATCCATACGTGAAGAAAAATTCCTAGTTAATTCCAGAATTCATCTTTGTCAGTAAAGTCTTCCGCAACATAAGGAATTCTCCCAACTTGTCCTACCAAAATTGCCATAGTTCAACACCTGTACGCTGTCCTACCAGGATCAACTGCAGCAGACGTAAGAGTCTCCATCATAATCCTTGATAAGTCAACAGGTATGCTATTCCAAACTGCTTCCAAGATAAATAATTCTTCAGAAATGACTATGTCAGAACTAGACCTACCAAACAGCGCACTACTAAGATAGAAGTGTAAAGCAAGTAAATAGGGGGCGCGTATCCATTGATTATAGGCAGATTCCTGTTTGTATTCGGCCTTTCCAGTAAGGCAATTCCAAGTTGGTAATGGATCCCAACCAGGAAGCATTTTGTAGTATCAATCTTTAGGGAATCCCAAATTCTTCTCTAGTGCTTTCCTCGATAACTTATGCTTCTTCCCTTGGTGATGAAATTCTAAACCATCCATCTTATCATTCATCCATACTAACAATATCAGCATCTCCTTACAATTATCCTCACTATTTCCAATGATCATGCTGGAATAGATAACGAAATTTAGAATCCGAAGGTAATGCATTACCCTATCATAGATTCCCAAATGAATGAAACTATTCTTATGAATAACATAGGAACTAGAAAATTCTACATCTCTGATGGTTTTTAAGTGATCACCTTCCTCTCGAGAGTATATTGGAAAAGGTGTTACATACCATCTTGCAGATTTGAAGGAGGAATGAGATTAGATTTGTTAGAGGACACCATTTTGAAGAAAAAGAAAAGGATTGAATGATTTTCAAGGTTTGGAACAAATATTTTTATCTGAAGAAAAAGGATTTTCGGATTTCTAAAGTGAAGGATTATGAGAATAATTTGCACTCCAACATATAGATTTTGAAAGAAACCATCGAAAAACTGCCAAACTACTGCAGTTATCACACAGGTCATGATCGTGATCACCAGTCCTAATCGTGACTATGCAAAATAAGAAATAGTATGTTTTAACAAGGAAATTCATGAGTGCGAGTATATATCACGAATGCGAATGGGTGAAATAGAAGAAAATCTTCTATCTATCAAGAATTAAGATGAAATATTATGGCATATCACCTCCAAGATGATTATTTCATAACCTCTTTACATCTAAAATAAGATTAGAAAATTGTATAGTATAGGAAAAGAATAAATAGATATAATTTAGTTAATGTACCTTATCTCCAGCAAATTAAATCTTTAGAATGCACTTGCCTTCCCCTGGAATGGTGCTAAAAACTTGTTCGCAAGGTTTTGACTCTAATGACTCTGAGGGGTTATATTCTATAATGAAGGCAAAAACCTTATCTCCCACTTTCCTATCGATAAGATAAGAGTTCAAAATATGAACAGGTGTTGTCAATACTGCTTATCTAAATAGAAAAATGGTGACCACTGCAACTATACAGTTATGATGTAGTTTTAAAAGATATCGATCCCACAGGGAAGGAACCAATTCTAAAGATCAATAGGAAAATGGAACGAGGAAAATAAAATAGATTATTTTATTTTGGTGGGCTTGGTTGGTAGTTAAATGGATAAATGAATAGATAGATTAGAGTAAAAGGAATCAGTATAGATTAACCCTACGAACAAGTATAGCAAAGAAAACATGCAAAATTATCAAAGATATTACGTACACTAGACTACTTTAACAGATTCGGTTCTAGGTACTCAAATATTCAATTATTCATCATAGAGTAACACATGAAATGACTTTTCTAAATCTAGTGCAAACGAATTAAGACAATTATATAAACCTGGATAACAATAATACTATGCTTAGTACGGGTCGCTCTCACATAGCCACATTTAGCAAGTTACCATTCCAAAAATGTTTGCTCACTAAGCAGCGTTATAATCACAGATCCAGTGATTATACACAATTTCATTAACATCGAAATTACTCTTAAAGTTAACTCAAAAGCATATAACTTGATTAATAAAAAAGACTCAACACGAAATACACATTATAACACATAGACATATCATAAACTTCGAAATAGAAAGTATAAGTAGAAAGCAAAGGAAAGTTGTAAGTTATGCAAGTGAAAGATAAATTTGATCAAACCGTATCCACTCTTTAATGGGAGTCGTCAATTCTTACAATTCCTGCATCTGCTATGAATTCGAACTCGGCTCATATAAAACCTCCTCTAAGATGCTATTCTTTGTGAATATCGAATAAACGAATATTGAAGAACAAAAACTTTTATTGATAAGTGATTTGCAGGTACACTTATGCAACAATCGCTTGAATATGTAGAGAAATCTAGTGATCGAAATAAGGTTTGAATCACTTATACATTTTCTCGCTATCTTAGAACGAAGCGAAAACTATACGATTTTCTCTCTAGTATTATGTATGCACTATGCACTACACATTTACCAAGCACTATACCCAATACTCCACACCACGAAATTGGTAAGGTTTAAACTCTATTTATAGAGTATGAAGGGTTACGTCCATCCAAATGAAGAGTCGTATCCATTAGTGAAAGATTACATGACTTCATTGTGATTGGATGATAGGTCTTATCCTTATCCATAATGGATAAGCACCTTTTTATGATTGGTTGACTTTTTATTTGTGTCTTCTCATTTGATAGTTGATGGTGGTTGATGGAGGTTGATCGTTCTTATCCGGTTGTTGAAATAAGAGAAGATTTGACCAAAAAACAATCAAGGTCGCGACGTGAATGCTTGGTTGGCAACTCTCTGTTGTGAAGGTTAACAAGTCACGACCACGATATCTGTGTCATGATCGTGACATGCCTTTTTCACATGATTCCTCTTTGCAATTTCTACCGATCTTTGACATCTACAATCCTTTGCCAAATCCTTAAGTTCATGCATCTTTTTACACCTTTTTCACTCTCTTTACATAGAATTCCACTTTTGATAATTTCACTTCCAAGATTTACCTAGTTTCTAAATTTGCATAAAAAACAACTACATACCATGTGAAATCTTTTATATGAAGTATAAAATGACTTAAAAAATGGTGTTTAATAAGTAAAATTTTTGTGATAATAAGTGTAATTATACACTTATCATAAGGATGAAGCCGGTAAGCTTGTAGATAATAATTTCTATAGAGCTATTAATTGTTCTCTCCTTTACTTAATAGCTAGTAGGCTTGATATTCAATACTCTGTATTTTATTGCATGCATTATCAAGATGGCCCTAGGGAATCTCACTTAGAAACTATCAAGAGAATTCTCCAGTACTTGTAAGGTTCAATTAATGCAGGGCTGTGGTATCCCAACAGCTTAAATTTCACTCTTACAAGATACACAAATGCATATTATGGAAGAGATAAGCTCGACAGGAAAAACACCATAAGAGGATGTCATTTCCTTGGAGAATGCCATGTCTCTTAGTACAACAAGAAGTAAACTTATGTCATGCTGAGTACTACAGAAACTGAGTACATGGCGGTAGGAAATAGCGTATCACAACTGCTATGGATTAAGCAGCAACTAGAGGATTATGGTATAAATCCAAAATTCCTCAAAGTTATTTGTGATAACAAGAGCTCAATTGACCTATCCAATAATCCAGTTCAACATGGTAGGATGAAGCATGTCAATATTAGACATCACTTCATAAGGGATCATGTGCTGAGGGAGATGTCATCCTAGAGTATGTTCCTTCAGAAAAACAACGAGCTAACATTTTTACCAAACATTAGCAAATGAGCAATTCATTACTCTCATAGAGTTAATTGGAATGGCGAATCCTATGAGCAAAAATTTAAGAAAAATGGCTAAGTGTTGAAAATCAAGTCTTAACTCAGTGAAATGAGGTAACATGTATTTAACCCCGTTAGATTTTTAAAGTAACGATGTTAATTTAGTTTTCCATATTAAAAGCTCAAAAGCTACTTTTATTGAAAGGGTGTTTTGAATTGGAACCGTCTAAAACTAAAACTATGTCGTTTTACTAAGTCGGTTAAATCTTTGTTCAATCTCACCTTTTAAACTTGATCTTGGCTTGTGAGAATGCCATGTATTATCTTGCAGTTGAAGGAGCTATATAAGGAATAGTTTGATGGAGAGAGAAATCTACTTGCAAATTTAAACTCTTAAGAAATTTTACAAAGAGCCTTAATTCCTCTTTCTCTCAACTTTCATCTAAAAATGGCAAATATCAGAAGAACTCTCATCCTCCTAAATAACTCTAAGATGAGCATGTATATTCACATTGATGGCTCAACTAAGAAGGTGATTTTTCCTTAAGGAACGAAGTTTACCAAGGTCAACTAGGGCAAAGATCAAGAGTTTGGACTCATTTTTGAAGTAGATTATGATAGCTTATTGAGGAACATAACCATGCATAGGGTCATCAGGTAGTAAAATCTCAACCAATTTCTTCTCTATGAAAGATCAGCTATCAAAGAATTGATCGAGAAATTCTATTCCAATCTCTACTCGTTTGAAGGATCCACAAACATGTTGATGATAGAGATTGATAAAACTTCTTACTTGATCTCTACGAAGCCTATTGCCAGCATCCTGAATATTCTATTAAAGGGCATGATGCTAAGGAGAAATGGAGATGAAGAGCGTGTAGCTATCCTAGAGGATTGGAAGCTACCAAAGGATTATGGGTCTAGAGAGATTTCTTCTTCAGGCATGAATTAGAAGGTAAGAGCTTGCCATGACCTGTTGGCTAAACTTTTGCTACCGAAGACTAGGTCTCTTAGTAGCTGTACCTATTTTGAGAGGTGCGTGTGTTGGTTTGCTTTAGCTTAAATAATCGAGTAGAGGGGGGATGAATGTGATTCTTTGGTTCTTTTTAGAATTTATAAAATTAATTCCAAGTTCAGTTTTTAGATGCTTGCTGAGCTAAGTATGCTTTGAGCAGGTCTAAAAACTATAAATTACTTAGCTTTGCTGATATGGTTTATCTTCAATCTATGCTGATTACTCTACTCAACTTGGATTGTTTTTTTTAAGAAAAACTAATAAACTTAGAGAGATGATGAATGAGTAACACACAATAAAGGCAGTGTAAAGGTTTGAGAAATATAACACTTGAGATTTTATCCTGTTTCGGCCCTGAGCCTACCTCCAGTCCCTGGATTCCTTTTCGGGCTTTAATCTACTAGTGGTTTCTTTCATTCCTTAGGCGAAGAAGCCTTTACAACAGAAAGTACCTTCCATTCTAACTACCTCTCAAACTCAGTTTAGGTACCCTTCTTAAATTAACTCATAGATTTGAATTAAAAGCTTATAAAAAGTGTTGAATCCTTTTACATTGTTAAATCTAATATGATTTCTCTATTAGTACAAACAGATGGGAAATATGAATGTTTTCTTTAGAATGCTTAAAATTGGAATTTCTGAATGCTGGGATTGCTTGGATAGTATTTTAGCTCTTCAGAAATTCGAGGTGATTAACAGAGTTCAAATGTCTGCTTCAATCTTCTATTTATACTTTGGAAGAGTTGGAAGTAGTTGTTGCAAACTTCTCATCTTGACTTATCCTTCAATTTCTCTTCTCTTCACAACTTTTGAATCTGCCAATCTGAAACAAATTCCAGGACATTTAGATATAGAGAATTTGAACGTTGAAGCGCGAGATTAATCCATTAATCTTATTACATCAAAAAGTTGTTTGTTCAAGCAATTCCATTATAAGAGAGAGGTATATAAGATGCAACATGGAAGCTTGTGAATTTTTTATTGTTGATGTTGTAGAGTTGCACGGGGACATTGGAGAAACGACGCATATCAGAAGATGCCTTTTGCATTGGACGTTAGCAATGAATCTCCAGCATTCCATACTAACACCTTTTGGTTGTGAGGACCACTTGAATATCTTCTTTAATTTCAGTGCTTTTTACCTAAAAAGCATCGAAGGAATATTTTATCTATCATAGATAACATTAAAGGCATATGTGTCATATTATCTTCCAAGTGTCAAATAGCTCAGCTTTTAGTAAATAAAAGCTACTCAGCTTCACTGAGTCTATATTATATAAATTATGTAATACTCTACCTAACTTAGCTTTTCTTACTCTAATCAAAACTTAGTAAATTGAGTTGTTTTTCCTTAAACAAACTCAAATAAACTTGTTTAATTAAGAGTCTGCTTAGTATTTAATTAATTTCACTATCCTTTAAACTTTGTTATTTCCAAAACATATTAAGTACTGTGAGGTACTATTAACTTGGGTTTAACAATATCCCCCATTTTAGAATAGATAACAAACCAGGTAGTAGAAGAAATTAATTAAATAAAGATTTTATAGATATAAGAATACCTGATGAGTGATGTAAGACTCCCCCATGCTGAGTGAACTCCTTAATCGGTATGGACTCCCCCATACTGAGTGGTTTCTCTTCAGTCAGCATACTCCCCCATATTTAGAGGAATTTTCTTTAATATTGGGACTTTGTCTTACTCAGGTTCTCCTTGAGGTTCATCCTAGTTATTCCCTATAACAATTTATAAGTAGAAATAACGTAGTACATGCAACAAGTTAAGAAGCTCTTAACTTAGATAGACTAAACTTGCATATTTTTCATTGATAAAAAGACTTTGTTAGCATATAAATTGTATCCTATACTAAGTGATTACAAGCTACAACGCTATTAAAAGCCTTTCTTTCTATACTAATGTTATCTACGAGAGTGCTGCTGCTAAGATGATGATGATCCACCACCCTTGGAATACTGGTGATAGTACTATTGATGTTGTTGATGTTATTGTTGCTGAGGACATTGAGGCCTTGGCAAAATTCTTGATCTATGTTGCTGAGCCACCCTTTGAGAATCTTCAACTACTTTCTCCCCCTTTGATATCTATGCCTTATTCATTTGTTCAAGACACATATTGAAGGAGTCAATTGCAAATTGAAAATCTTCTTGCTTCCCTAGGATGGCTAGTGAAATATCTTGCTCCAGCTTCTCTTTTCCTTTTAGTGAAAGGATTTCTTGATCATTAAGTTATTGTAAAAGCAAATGTTAACCCCTGGTTAGATGAGCAATTTGATCAAAGCCTTGGTAAGCAAACTATTGAAAACATTGTACGAGACCTCTGAAATCTGATGCAAATAGATCAATCTTTATTTTTGCTTCCATGTCAACAATCCTTGGGCACATGAGATTGATAGTATTTGTTATGAACTCTATGTCCCTTACGCCATACGTACTAGTAGTTACTAATTAATCCACATTTCCTTGAATTTCATGAACATAATTCTTTAGGGCATTCAACTTCTTGTGCATAGTGAGTCCGCTATCAAGATCAATGAATCGTCAGTATTTTTATTGATAAGTTTGCAAGCCGAGTCAATTTTATCTCCAAGGGTATCCATGTTTAGCACAGGCTTCGCCATTATCTTCATAGCAGTTTCAATCAATTTAACAAATATATCAACTTTGGGGTCTTAGGCGACCATCAACTTGGACATTTTCTCCATAAGCTCACATATGGTGTCGCCATTATCTTATTGTCTATGATGGTCTTTATTTTGGCTTGCTCTTTGCTAAACTTGTGAAACTAAATAATTTGAGTTACCATGGTGGCATTCAAACTACTCAATTTTTCTATGATATCATCTATACTCTTTTTCACTTTTCCTGCCACTACATTTGTGATAATAATAAAAGTTAGGATAGAAGAGGTGCTTGCATAGAGTTGAGTTGTGGAATCAGTTAGCCCAGTTTAAGATCAGAGCCATCTTTCCCACTAGGCTCTTTGTGATTCCTTTGCCAAATGGTTCCTTATTGTATAGAGGCTCCCTTGAATCTTTTCGAATTCTTCAAATTATATTAATCAAAGGGGATGTTGGAATACTCATCAAACTCTATAAGCTTGGCCATCTTTTTCACGGACAAGTTTGTCAATTACTGTGCAAGTAGCACTTGGCTTACTGCACCATCCAATTCGGCATAAGTTTGGAGAGTTAGGAATTTCTTCTTGCTAACTCCCTAATCTCAGCCAAAATGGCTGAATCAGCCAAGTCCACTTGGACTGGCTTACTGCTGGAGGGATTTGCTTCCTCGGCTATAAAATTTACCTTGGCGACTTTCTCATTTGCCTTTCCTTGCTGAGCGAAGTTCTCAACTTTAAGAACTTCTCTAATCTAAGGGATTAGAGGGGTAGATGATATGTTTGAAGAAAGGCTTGGTTTAGAAGAATTTTGTACAGTTGGAATAGAAGTAGAGGTTGGCGTAGTTTTTACTAGGGAAGGACTAAGTTTAGTTTGAGTATTTGTAGGTGGTGAAGAATGGTTGATCTTTTCTTGAGAATTATTTAGTGAAGAAGATATATGAATAGGGAAATTTATAGAAGAATTTACAAGAGAAGAATTTTTAAGAGAGGAATGAAAAAAGAGGTTGATATTTCAGAATTTACAAAAGAATGTTGTTCAGGATTTACAAAAGATTTGAGGGAAGGATTTTTATGTACTTGTTGGTTGGCTATTTGACCCCAAGTATGGGTCAACCTCAGGTAACTCAGCTTGAGTTGGAAGTGACTTAGTCTGTTGAGTGTGAAGGGAGCTTTGGATGCTTTCCCTAAGAAGAGCAGATTCTTCCTAGTTGATGACCTCCATGTCATCGTCATCCTCCTCACTGCAAACTATTTCAATATTTCTCCTTGAGTGAGACTTGGCATATCTTTGTCTTTGAATGACTTGTTCCTTAGAGATTATTTCTCCACTTCTGTAGCAACTCCAGGACTAACAATTTGGGTGTCCTCCTTCACCTTCTTAGGATTTCCTTGAGCTACTGCTTCTCTGGATTCTTCAAATTTTCACTTCTGTTCTCACAAGATCTCTTTCAACTCCATAGAAGACATGTTCTTAATTCTCTCCACACATTCAAGAGGAGGTAGTGGAAGTGAAGACTTGGTGACTGCTACTGCCTCTTCTCCTTCCTTTTAATTTGCCTCAACTTCCCTCTAAGCATGAGTTTTCAGTTTTAGCTTATTTCTCATTTTGGCTTGAGTTTGGGATTTTGCTGGTCTAGATCTCACCCATTGAATAGCAGTTTTAGCTTTTGGATAAGTTTCAGTATGAACGGTTGAAACTTGCTCCAGTTGAGCAGAAAGAGGAACATCATTAGTTTCCTCCTTGAACATTTATAGTCCACTATAAAAGCATCTTCATCCTCCTTTAGCAAGCTTATAGGGAACACAGTAGGTTCGACTCTTGCCTTCTTCAAATTCAAATCATGCACCTTGGTATATCTGGTGTAGACTTACTTATTCTTCAACTTTCTAGAATAGTCAAAGTCCAGGGTCTTTTTCAACGGGACAATAGTCTCTCCTGGATCTTCGATTAAAGAGGAGATAGCCATCCTCATAGCTTTCATGATAACAGTAATCAAGTACCTATAGTGGTAAAGGGTAGTAACCTTGGTCAAGTGATGAAGAATCATCATTGTCCAGTTTATTTGTTTCCCCTCTACTATATGGTAGACTAAGCATCTCTCGAAATACATGAAACTACTAAGGGATCCCATCTTTGGAAGAATTAATTTGATCAATGGTTAATCGCACACTCTTGCCTCCCAACTCAATCCAGACACAATAATTTCTCCTGATCCATAGTAAGTTGGGAGTTCCCAATCTTCAGGAACTGCCACTACTTCTTCATCTCTAGTTCTCCTTAGCTTTGTACCCTTCTATGGCATGTTGAGAAGGTTGTTAATCAACTTGGCACAAATTAGATATGAAGTGTTGTTGATCTCCACCATCAGAACGTCATTGAATCCCTCTATTGAGTAGAGATTCACATAAAAGTTTTTTATCAACTCCTTAATAATAGGACTGTCCTATAGAAGAAATTGGTTGAGTTTCTGCTACTTAATCACCCTATGCATGGTCATGTTTTTCAACAAGCCATCATAATCGACTTCAAAAACTGGTCCAAACCCTTGGTTTCTTGGCTAGTTAATCTTGGTGAAAATGGTTCCTTGGGGTAGGATGACTTTTTCTGTAGTTCCATCGATGTGAACAATCATATTCTTCTTTGATGCTCCCTAAAGAACAAGAGTTTTCTTAGTGTTTGCCATTTGTAGATAGAGAGAACTTGAGAGAAGAGAGATTAGGGTTTTTTGCAACAAATCGCTTGAGAATTTGAATTTAGGTAACCTTCTCTCTCTAGCAAACTGCCTCTTATATAGGCTCTTCAACTGCAAGATGATCTGAGGTGCTCTCCCAAACCAAGATCAAGTTTAAATGATGAGATGAACAAGGATTTAATCGACTCAGTGAAATGATGTCATTTAGATTTGGATGGTTCCAATTCAAAGTGTCCTTTCAATAAAGTAGCATTTGCATTCTAACCGCGAAAATTGAACTCATAGTGTTACTTTAAGAAGTTAACAGGGTTAAATACATGTTACCTCATTCGGTTGAGTTGAGACTTGATTTTCAACACTTAGCCATTATTTTGGAAATTTTCTTCACATGGGGTTCGCCATTTTAATTAGCTTCCTGAGAACATTAAATTGATCCTTTGCTAATGTTTTGGTGAGTATGTCAGCTTGTTGTTCTTTTGAAGGAACTTACTCTAGTTTGACATCTCCCTTTAACACATGATCCCTTATGAAATGATGTCTAATATTGACATGCTTCATCCTACCATGTTGAACTAGATTCCTTTATAGGCTAATTATGCTCTTTTTATCACACATAACTTCGAGGCATTTTGACTTTATACCATAATCCTCCAGTTGCTGCTGAGGAAAAAGTTGAGCTCTCCCATCATTGACATTTCAAATTCACTCTTCATTTGACTGTTGAATTCCTTGCAAAGCCTTTCATTGATTACTCCAAATATGATATCATCTATATAGATTTAGACTAGCAACCCTATAGAACCCAAGTTAATAGTACTTCATAGTACTTAAATATTTTGGAAATAGAAAACTAAATATGATATTGAAATTAATTGAGTACTGAGTATACTCTTAATTAATGAAGCTGGCTTGAATTTGTTTAAGGAAAAACAACTAAATTTGCTGAGAAATTAATTAAGTTACGACTTAGAGTAGGAAAAATTGAGTCTGTGCTGAGTATACATAGTTTAGAAGTATATCAACTCAGTGGTGCTGAGTTAGCTTTTATTGATTAAAAGCTGAGTTCATTAACACTTCGAGAATTAAATGACACATGTGCTGCTAACATCTTCTATAAGAAACAAAATATTCTTTCGATGCTTTTTAGGTTAAAAAGCGCTAAAATTAAAGAAGATTTCCAGTGGTCCTCACAATTCAAAAAAGTGTCTGTATGAAATGTCAAAGACTCCTCACTAAAGTCCAAGATAAAAATAATCCTCTAACATGCACTGTTTTCTTAGTGTCTCCGCGCATCTCTGCAAGCGTCAGCAATATCAACTAATCACAAGATTCCACGTTGCATTTTGCCCACCTCTCTCTCTTAATCCATTTTTCTTGAGGACAAATGAGAGTTTCTCAATGGGATTTTATCATGCCTCAACGTTCAAATTTCTATCTCTAAACTTCCTGGAATTTATCTCCAACGGGAAGATTCAAAAGATATGAAGAGAAGAGAAATTGAAGAACTACAAGGATGAAAAGTTTGCAACAGCTACTTTACAAAGCTTCAAGTATAAATAGAAGATTGAAGCAAATGTTCAAACTTGGTGAATCACCTCGAATTTCTTTAAGAGTTGAAACTCTGCGCAAATACTCCCAGCTTCAAGAAATTCCAAATTCAAGTAATCAGCAAACAATCATTTCAAATCTATTTTTAATAGAGAGAATCAAATACTTAGATTTAACATTGCAAGGATTCAACGTTTTATAAGTTGAATTTAGTTTGCAACTTTCATTTCAAATCTAAGTGTCAGTTTGGGAAGGGTTCCCAATCTGAGTTGAGTGGTAGTTAGAAAGAAAGGTACTTTCTGTAAAAATGTGTCTACCCACTATAAAGGTTGCTCCGCATAAGTAAGGAACGAACACTAGTGGATTTAAGCTCAAAGAAGGAATCCGAGGACTAGAGGTAGGCTCGGGGCCGAACCAAGATAAAGTCAGGTGTTGAAGTTTTAAACTTAAGCTTTAGCTTTTATTGCGTTTAACTCATTCATCATTCTTTCTATTGTTAAGTGTTTTGCTTGAAAAATCGATTCAAGCTGACTAGAGTACTCAGTGAGAGATTGTTATAAACTGTGCTAGCGAAGCTAAGCAGTTTATAAGTTTTTAGATCAACTCAGCACACATAATTCAACACTCATCTAAAAACTTAACTTGGTTAATTAATTTTCATAAATCTAAAAAGTAACCAAGATTTGCATTCACCCCCCCTCTACAGTTATTTACAAGCTGTCAAAGGACCAACAAGTGATATCAGAGCAAGTGCTCAACTTATTGACTGATTGTCTTTGAGTAAAGATTCATAAGTGGCTTACAACAACTACAGTTCTGGCTCAGGTCAGATAGTTCTCTTAAAGAGGGAATGTCTGTTGCCAGGCTACCTTTTTTTAAGGTAATCATTACACATTCTGGAAAAATTGTATGAAAAACTTCATCCAATCACAAAGCATGCAGGCTTGGCTCGTGATCGAGCTTAGCCCTAGAGTTCCCTGATCGCAAGTTTTTAACTCTACTAATTCTGAGGGCTTATATCCGATAATGATGCCAAAAACATTATTTGCCACTTCTCTACTGATAAGATAAAAGTTCAAAATACAAACAAGTGTTGTCAATAACGCTTATCAAACAGAAAAATGGTGACCACTGCAAGTATATAGTTTCAATGTAGTTTTAAATGATATCGATCCCACAGGGAAGGAATTCGGTTCTAAGGACCAACTAGAATTATGAAACTAAAAGAAAATAAGATAATTTATGTTGGAGGGTTGGATTGGTAGATAGATGAATGGATAGATGCATGTACAGATTAGAAAAGATGTAAACTATATAGATAATCCCTAAGAATAATTATAGTAAAGAAAAACATGCAAAATCATCAAGAATATTTCGTACACTAGATAACTTTAACAAATACGGTTCTAGATGTCCAAATATTCAATAATTCACCGCAGAGCAACACATAAAATAACTTTTCTAAATCTAGGGTAAACGAATTATGATACTTATAAGAACTTGGATAACGATAATAATATGCTTAGTACGTATCTCTCTCACATAGCCATATTTAGCAAGTTACCACTCCAAAAATGTTAATGCACTAAACAGTGTTATAATCATAGATCCAGTGATTATATACAATCTTGTTAACCCCGAAATCGCTTTTAAAGTTTACTCGAAAGCATATAACTGATTAATATAAATGACGCAAAACAAAATACTCGTTATGACACATAGACATATCATAAAGTTTGAAATAGAAAGTATAAGTAGGAAACAAAGTAAAGTTTTAAGGTATGCAAGTGAAAGCTAAAGTTGATCAAACCATATCCACTCTTTTAATGGGAGTCGTCAATTCCTGCCATTCCT
>CATIWQ010142015.1:0-55094 GCA_949673415.1 Euphorbia schlechtendalii | reverse complement strand
TTGTTTGCTAAAAATGATGCCAAACCTAGATTAATTAGGTGGATCCTTCTTTTACAAGAATTTGACTTAGAAATAAGGGATAAAAAGGGAAGTGAGAATACCGTAGCTGATCACTTATCTCGTTTAGAAGATGATAAGGGACCTATAGGTGAAACTGGTGATATTAATGAATTCTTTCCAGATGAAAATCTTATGTCTATCAAACATACTATTAATCCATGGTATGCTAACTTTGCAAATTACTTAGTTATGCATGATTTATTCTCTGATTTAGATTATAATGGTAAGAAGAAATTTCTTAAGGATATTAGATCATTTATGTGGGATGACCCTTACTTTTTTAAGGTTTGTGCCGACGGTATTATACATAGATGTATAGACAATACTAACTTTTCTTCAGTTTTAAGTCATTTCCATGATAGCATATATGGAGGACATTTAGGAGCAGAAAAACCAATGCTAAAGTTCTAGAAAGTGGGTTTTATTGGCCAACGTTATTCAAGGATGTTAAAGATTTTGTTCAGAATTGTGATAATTGTCAAAGAATAGGAAATATAAGTTGAAGGGATGAGATGCTTTTAAAAAAACATCATAGAAGTGGAACTTTTTGATGTTTGGGGTATAGATTTCATAGGACCATTTCCAACCTCCAATGGTAATAATTACATTCTGGTTGCAGTTGATTATGTTTCGAAATGGGTTCAAGCTAGAGCATATAGTAAGAATGATGCTAGAGTAGTTGCTAAGTTTCTTAAGCAATTATTTAGTAGATTTGGAGTTCCTAGGACCATAATTAGCGATGGAGGTTCACATTTCATCAATAAGACTTTTGAGAGTTTGATGCAAAAGTAGGGAGTGTGTCATAAAGTTACTACTCCATATCAACCTCAGACTAGTGGTCAAGTAGAAATCTCTAATCGAGAAACAAAGTGGATTCTTTTAAAGGCTATCCCAAATTCTAGGAAAGATTGATCTACTAAGTTAAATGATGCATTATGGGCTTATCGAACAGCTTTTAAGACACATATTGGTATGACACCCTATAAGTTGGTTTACGGAAAGGCTTGTTATTTACTAGTAGAATTAGAGTATAAGGCTTTATGGGCTTTGAAGAATTTGAATATGGATTTACACAAAGCCGGTTAAAGAAGGAAATTGGATTTAAATGTGTTAGAAGAACTATGTTTGTCATCATATGAAAATGCAAAGATCTACAAAGAGAAGATAAAAAGATGGCACGATGCAAAACTACGGGAAAAGAAGTTTAAGGTTGGAGATAGAGTTTTATTATATAATTCTAGGCTTTTCTTGTTCCCTAGAAAACTCAAATCTGATTGGAAGGAACCCTATGAAGCTATTTGAGTGTTTGACAATGGAGCATTGGAATTGAAAGCCAAAAATGGAGAAATATTTCGAGCCAATGGTCAATGAAGCAAGCCTTATCTTGAAAAAAAATTTGAACAACAAGACATTAATGTTCAATTGCTATCTTCACCATAATTCATTCTAGGTATGAAATAGTAAATATTTATCTTTTATATTTAACAATGTTTGTTTTTCTAAGTTCTTATAGGTATAAAGTTTAAAAATTGAAGAATTTGAAGAATTAAAGAAAATTGTGACCACGATATACATCTCGTACTCGTGAATATCGGGTTTCAAAACCTATTATTTCTATGATTAAGGGAGTCAGGATTGTGACAAGCCTTCAAGATCGTGATAAGAGTAAAATATTACCATTACAGATTACGATTTAGCACGTGACTAATGTCCGTAACTTCCATTAACAGCTAGTTTTGAGCAATAGCGGCTATATTGACTATTATGGCCAATTAGAGACCTCTTAGGACTCTATAAATAGGAGTAAGTTGAACCTTAGCCACCACAACCTTCAAAAAGCTTACAAAAATTCTGAAATTTCTTCATCTTCACTCTTCAACATTCAACCTTTTTTTTCTTTAAAATTTTCCACTTCAAAAAAATCAACATACCTTTGAAGAAATCTACAAATAGGAGAGAAAGCCAAACATACCAAGAGGAGTATGGTTGACCTTTCCCTTTAAGGACAGGG
Source organism: Euphorbia schlechtendalii (assembly GCA_949673415.1). Lineage (NCBI taxonomy): Eukaryota > Viridiplantae > Streptophyta > Magnoliopsida > Malpighiales > Euphorbiaceae > Euphorbia > Euphorbia schlechtendalii. The sequence continues at coordinate 53,023 of CATIWQ010142015.1, read as the reverse complement.
GAAGTGGGCAAGCGCTACTAAAAGCTTAGCAAATTTGATATCACGGGGATGATATACCTTGATATGGTCTTCTTGGAAACATTGAATCTCTGTAGAGAGATGGAGGCTTATCTTTCTGCTCTTGGATTCACAAAGTTTGTGGATATGCTATTTCCACAAAATCGAGATTGGATTCTCGAATGTCTAGTGACATTCCACTATGAAGATGCAAGGAAAAGGGTGATAAAATTCTGCAATCAAGGTAATCAATATACCGTGATGAGGGATATGATGCATACTTGGTTCGGGTTTGAAGTTTTAAAATCATCGACCATGATGGATTCTTTTGAACCACATCGATTTTGGGAAGATTTAACGGGTAAGAGAGTCTTCGACCCCAAAAGTTCTCCAACTAAACTAATTAAGGATGAGTGCATTCTTCTTCTCCACAAATACCTTTCCACTTTAGTATTTTGTTGAGTAGAGAATACCAAAGTCCAATAGAAAATTAGTTTGTTCTTTCTTGTGCTTTGATGAAACAAAAAGTGGAATTCGTTGATATCATATGGGACATGATGAAGAAGAATTCTACAAGTATGAGAAACAAGATTGGGGTGGTCGAAATTATCACCGCTATTATCTTGGGTGCAAGAAACGAACTCCCTTATGTCCAACAACCGGTTGAGTATTTTCGCTATATGGATGGGACTTACTTAAAGAATACCAGACTTCTTCAAGAGAATGATGGTGTATATTCTTTCTACTCCTGCTCCAACCACACTAAGAAGCTAATCTCGACTCAAGAAGATTCTTGTGTTGGACCATCTAATCCAATCGCTAGACATCATCATGGAGCTTCAATGATTGAAGAAGAAGAAGAAGATGAAGCTCTGTAAGATTAGAAGGCGAGCATGCAACAAAAATTAGACAATTACCAAGCGGAACTTAGAGTAATGAAGAAGGACATGAAGATTCTCAAGAAAAGTAATAAATCGATGCATAAAAAATTACTATCTTTCTTTAGAAAACAAAACTGCCAATTTACACATAGTCCCCCAGATTCTCCTTCTCAATGAAACAGGTTTTCTCTTTTTCAAATTTTTAGACTAGTTCATTATTTTTCATTTTTATGTTTTTCTTTAAGTTAAAGTCTTCCACGAAGAGGACATTGTGTTCTTTAGTGTGGAGGGCGTTTGTAAAACAATCCCGAAAATCCAAAAAAAATAAATAAAGTAAAAAAATTAAAGAATTTGAAAATTTTTCTTGATCCTTATGTTATTATACATTATCCATACCTATACTATACTAACATATGTTCCAAGGTTATTTTGAGAGTTAGGTATTTCAAGTTTGATGTTAGTGCATATTTCAAACAAAGTGTTTCGAGTATGACCACACATTAAGAGTGTGAATGTTTTCGCACAACATTTCGCATTTGGCAAGGTTGAGTTGTGAGTAACATTCAAAAGTAACATTCCAAGTAAGTTTCGATATATATTTCAATGCAACATGAATTAGTATAATTTATATAGTTTTAGTTTAATGCTACCAATAAGTTTAAGTGGAGTAGTAGTGTTCTTACTGTGAGTTTTATATGCTATTATCGAATACATCCTATAAGTATTGAGTGTGTTTAAAGTATTGGGAAAATATAGCCATAATACTTTGAAAGTAATATATAAAGGATGAGGGTATTAAGAGAAAAATCAAAAGAAAGAGAGGATAACCAATGAGTTATACGAAAGGTGAGGAATGGTACGGAGCAGAAGCTACAACTATTCAATGAGTGAAAAATGAAAAAGTAGCATAGATGAAAAATGGGAGAAAAGTACAAAGTACTTCAAAACAACATATGCTTAAAAGAAAAAAAAATGAGAGAAAGTGGTATGGAGCATAAAATGCAACCAGTAACAAAAGGGGAGAGTGGTATGGAGCATAAAATGCAACCACTAAGAGTGTTTTTAGAATCCTAGGTTACCTAAAAATTCCTTGAGATCAAACTTTCCAAAGTGTGCTCCTTTTGTCCTTTATACTTTATACTATACTTGAGAGAAGGTATATTCGAGTAAGCATATAACACTTATATGAAGACGTGATTCGGTTGACCCTCTATTAAGAGCAAAGGTATGCAACTAGACTATATAAATTGCACATTACTAATTTGTGGGAAATTTCAAACCTTTACTTGAATCCTATGCAACGTGGGAATGTGGTACTCACTATAATAGTTTTTCGCCAAATGAGGTACGAACTTGAATACTAATTCTATACACTTCTGTTGTTTACCTTGAGGACAATGCAAAAGTTAAGTGTGGGGGTGTGATAAGTGTATATTTACACTTATAATCATGACATTTTCAATCATTAAACATATGGTTTTGTTTCATTTTATACTTCATATAAAAGATTTCACGTTGTATGTAGTTGTTTTTTATACAAATGCAGAAACTAGGTAAATCTTGGAAGTAAAATGAACAAAAGTGGAATTCTATGGAAAAAGAGTGAAAAAGGTGCAAAAAGATGTGTGAGAACTTAAGGAATTGGCAAAGGATAAAAGATGTCAAAGATCGGTAGAAATTGCAAAGAAGAATCATGTGAGAAAGGCATGTCATGATCTTGGCACATATATCATGGTCACGACTTGTTAACTTGTACAACAGAAAGTTTCCAACCAAGTATTCATTTTCGTGACATACATTCGCGGTCGCGACCTTGGTGGTTTTTTGTCAACTCTTCTCTTCTTTCAACCGCTGGATAGGAACTATCAACCACCATCAGTCAGAAGAAAAGACACCTTTTGGAAGTCAACCAATCATGAGAAGGTGCCTTTCCGTTGTAGATGAGATCAATCCAATTCAACCAATCACAATGAAGCGGTGCAACTCTTCGCTAATGGACACAACCCTTCGTCTGAACGGATGCAACCCTTCGTACTCTATAAATAAGGCTCCAAACTCAATAATTTCGTGGTTGTGGTGTGGCATATGGTATATGGTGTGTAGTGTGGTATACATGCATACATAGTTTTAGAGAGAAAATTGTGTAGATTTCGCTTCGTTCTAAGTTAGCGAAAAAATGTATAAGTGATTCGAACCTTATTTTGATCAATAGATATATCTACATATTTGAGCAATTATTGTGTAAGTGTAATTGCAAACCACTTATCAATAAAAATTTTTATTCTTCAATATTCATTTATTCAATATTCACAAAGAATAGCATCCTAGCGGAGGTTCTATACTAATCGAGATAGAATTCAAAGCAGACGTAGAATTTGTGAGAATTTATTACTCCCATTAAAGAGTGGATACAGTTTGATCAACTTTAGCTTTCATTTGCATACCTTACAACTTTGCTTTGTTTTCTACTTATACTTTCTATTTCAAAGTTTATGGTATGTCTATGTGTCATATTGTGTATTTAGTGTTGAGTCTTTTATATTAATCAAGTTATATGCTTTTGAGTTAACTTTAAGAGCAATTTTGAGGTTAACAAGATTGTGTATAATCACTGGATCTATGATTATAACGCTGTTTAGTGAGCCAACATTTTTGGAATGGTAATTTGCTAAATATGGCTATGCGAGAGCGACCCGTACTAAGCATAGTATTATTGTTATATAGGTTTATATAATCATCTTAATTCATTTGCACTTGATTTAGAAAAGTCATTTCATGTGTTGCTCTATGGTGAATAATTGAATATCGAAGTGTCTAGAACCGAATCTGATAAAGTAGTCTAATGTACGTCATATCTTTGATGATTTTGCATGTTTTCTTTGCTATACTTGTTCGTATGGATAATCTATACCGATTTCTTCTACTATAATATATTTATAAATTCATCTATTTATTTACCATCATATCCCAACCAACCCAACAACAATAAAAATTATCTATTTTCGTTTACCCCATTACTCTTGTTGGTTTAGAACTGGTTCCTTCCCTGTGGGATCGATATCTTTTAAAACTAAATAAAAACTGTATTCTTGCAATGGTCACCATTTTTCCATTTGATAAGCGGTATTGACAACACATGTTCGTATTTTGAACATTTATCTTATCGGTAGAATGGTGGGCAACAAGGTTTTTAGCACCGTTATTGAATATAAGCCTTTAAAATAAATAGAGTCAAAACCTTGCAATCACATATACAAAGAAATCATCCATGAAAACCTCCATAATATCCTCCACCTACTTACTAAAAATAGCTGAAACACACCTTTGAAAAGTAGCTGGAGCATTGCACAAGCCAAAAGGCATTCTTCTATAAGAAAATGTACCAAATGGGCATGTAAAAGTGGTTTTATCTTAGTCATCTAGCTTAATATGAATTTGAAACTACCTAGAGAATCCATCAAGAAACTAGTAAAATGCATGACCTGATATCGTTTCTAACATTTGATCTATAAATGGTAAAGGGAAATGGTCTTTCCTAGTGGTTGCATTTAATTTTCTGTAATCTATGCAAACTCTCTGTCCAATTGTTGTCCTAGTAGGAACTAAGTTACCCTTTTCATTATGAACTACAATCATATCTCCCTTTTTTAGAACACATTGGACAGAACTGACCCATTTACTATCTGAAATAGGATAGATGATTCCTGCACATATCAACTTAATAATCTTCTTCTTAACAACTTTCTTCATGTGAGGATTCAATCTTCTTTACCTTTCTATCTTAGGTTTACTATCATTCTCCAAATTAATAGAATGCATCACTATATTAGGGCTAATCCCTGTAATATCAGAGATTTGCCAACCAATACTCCTTATTCTACCCCTTATTGTCTCCAATAATGCTTCTTCTTGCAAATCAGGTAACTTACTAGAAATGATAATGGGTAAGGTATTGTTATTTTATAAAAATGCATACTTCAAATGACTAGGCAATTGCTTCAACTCTACTAAGGGTTGTTTATCTATAAAAAGTGGTATAGGATCATCTTCTCTAACTAATTTTTTAGTTTCAGAGGAATTTTCTAAATTTTCAAGGGATTCAGATGTTGACTCTTCATGAGATGTAATATGACAAATTTCACCTACGCATGTATCAATTAGGTTATCAATCATGTAATCACCACAAAACTTATCCCAATGCATGTTAGTAAACATTTTAGACACAAAATACTATAACAAACAAATATATAAGTGAAATAAAAGCAAAATATAAAAATGTATCGTAGTCTCCCAGTATTTGATCTTCAAAACGCACTTGCCTTCACCCTCAACTGTGCCAAAAACTTGTTCACCACTTTTCTACTAATAATATAAAAGTTCTAAATATGAACAGGTGTTGTCAGTACCGCTTATCAAATAGAAAAATGATGATAACTGAAAGTATATAGTTGTGATGTAGTTTTAAAAGATATCGATCCCACAGGGAAGGCGGTTATAAGGATCAACTAGAGTTACGGAACAAAAGAAAATAAAATAACATGAAGTTTTTGAATGGTAGATTAATGAATGGACAGATGCATGAACATATTAGAAAATATGCAAAGTAAATAGATATTCCCTAAGAACAAGTATAGTGGAGTAAAATATGCAAAATAATCAAGAATGTTTTATGCACTAGATAACTTCAACAAACTTGGTTCTAGACATCTAAATATACTATAATTCATTGCAGAGCAACACATTAAATGACTTTTCTAAATCTAGGGTAAACGAATTATGACACTTATAAAAACTTGGAGAAAAATAATACTATGCTTGGTACGGGTCTCTCTCACATACCCATATTTAGCAAGTTACATCTCCAAAAATGTTGGCTCACTAAACAACGTTATAATCACAAATCCAGTGACTATACACAATCTTGTTAACCCTGAAACTACTCTTAAAGTCAACATGAAAGTATATAACTTCATTAATATAAGTGAGGCAAGACGAAATACTCGTTATGACACATAGACATATCATAAACTTCGAATTAGAAAGTATAAGTGGAAAATAAAGTAAAGTTGTACGGTATGCAAGTGAAAGCAAAAGTTGATCAAATCATATCCACTCTTTAATGGGAGTCGTCAATTCCCTCAATTTCTCCTTCTACTTTAAATTCGGTCTTGACTCGTACAAAACCTCCGATAGGATGCTATTCCTTGTGAATATTGAACAAATGAATGTTGAAAAACATAAACTTTTATTAATAAGTGCTTTGTAATTACACTCATACAACAATCGCTCGAACTTGTGGAGAAATCTTGTGATTGAAACAAGATTCGAATAACTTATAAATTTTTCTCTCTAACTTTTTAAACTTAACGAAATTTATATAACTTTCACTCTCTATCTATCATGTATCATTCCATACATATCATCTTACACCATCTATATGAAATGGTTGATTTGAACCTCTATTTATAGAGTTTGAAAGGTTGCGTTTATCCAAACAAATAGTCATGTCTATTGGTGCAGGGTTGCACCCTCTTTAATGTGATTGGGTGCAAGATTTCATCCTTTTCTTCAATGGATGAGCACCTTTTCATGGTTGCATTGTCTCCAAAAGGTGTCTCTTCGCCTAAAGGTTGATGGCAGTTGATCATTCTTATCCGGTTGTTGGAAGTTGACAAGAGTTGATAAAAACCCATCACGATTCACGAGCTTGACATACATGTCATGATCGTGAATGTAAGTTGCTAACCAACTATTTGTGAAGAATGATAAGTCATGATCATGATAGATAGTCGCGAGCATGATTTGGCCAATCATGAGTAGGAATCACGATCGTGACATGGTCGTTGTTCACCACTTTTCTACTGATAATATAAAAGTTCTAAATATGAACAAGTATTGTCAGTATCTCTTATCAAATAGAAAAATGATGATAACTGCAAGTATAAAGTTGCGATGTAATTTTAAAAGATATCGATCCCATAGGGAAAGAATTCGGTTCTAAGGATCAACTAGAGTTACGAAACAAAAGAAAATAAAATAAGTTGAGGGTTTTGAATGGTAGATTGATGAATGGACAGATGCATGAATAGATTAGAGAAGATGAAAAGCATATAGATATTCCCTAAGAACAAGTATATTGGAGTAAAATATGCAAAATAATCAAGACTGTTTTATGCACTAGATAACTTCAACAAACTCGGTTCTAAAAGCCAAGATATCCTATAATTCACCATAGAGAAACACATTAAATGACTTTTCTAAATCTAGGGTAAACGAATTATGACACTTATAAAAACTTGGACAACAATAATACTATGCTTAGTACGGGTCGCTCTCACATAGACATATTTAGCAAGTTACCACTCCAAAAATGTTGGCTCACTAAACAACGTTATAATCACAGATCCAGTGATTATACATAATCTTGTTAACCTCGAAACTACTCTTAAAGTTAACTTGAAAGTATATAACTTCATTAATATAAGTGAGGCAAGACGAAATACTCGTTATGACACATAGACATATCATAATCTTTGAATCAGAAAGTATAAGTGGAAAACAAAGTAAAGTTGTAAGGTATGCAAGTGAAAGCTAAAGTTGATAAAATCGTATCCACTCTTTAATGTGAGTCCTCAATTCCCTCAATTCCTACTTCTACATTGAATTCGGTCTCGATTTGTACAAAACCTCCAATAAGATGCTATTCCTTGTGAATATTGAACAAATGAATGTTGAAAAACATAAACTTTTATTAATAAGTTCTTTGTAATTACTCATACAACAATCGCTCGAATTTGTGGAGAACTCTTGTGATTGAAACAAGATTCGAATAACTTATAAATTTTTCTCTCTAACACTTTAAACTTAGCAAAATTTATATAACTTTCACTCTCTATCTATCATGTATCATGCCATAAATATCATCTTACACCATCTACATGAAATGGTTGATTTGAACTTCTATTTATAGAGTGTGAAAGGTTGCGTTTATCCAAACAAATAGTCATGTCCATTGGTGAAGGGTTGCATCATTTTCAAAGTTATTGGATGCAAGATTTCATCTTTTTCTTCAATGGATAAGCACCTTTTGATGGTTGCATTGTCTCCAAAAGGTATCTCTTCTCCTGAAGGTTGATGGCGGTTGATCATTCTTATCCAATGGTTGGAAGTTGAGAAGAGTTTATCAAAACTCATCGCGATTCACGAGCGTGACATACATGTCATGATTCTGAATGTAAGTTGGTAACTAACTGTTTGTGAAGAACGATAAGTCGTGATCATGATAGATAGTCGCGAGCATGATTTGGCCAATCACGAGTAGGAATCACGATCATGCCATGGTCGTTGTTCACCACTTTTCTACTGATAATATAAAAGTTCTAAATGTGAACAAGTGTTATCAATACCGCTTATCAAATAGAAAAATGATGATAACTGCAAGTATAAAGTTGCGATATAGTTTTAAAAGATATCGATCCCACAAGGAAGGAATTCGATTCTGAGGATCAACTAAAGTTACAGAACAAAAAAAAATAAAATAAGTTGAGGGTTTTGAATGGTAGATTGATGAATGGACAGATGCATGAATAGATTAGAGAAGATGAAAAGCATATAGATATTCCCTAAGAACAAGTATATTAGAGTAAAATTTGCAAAATAATCAAGACTATTTTATGCACTAGATAACTTCAACAAACCCAGTTCTAGAAGCCAAACTATCCTATTATTCACCACAGAACAACACATTAAATGACTTTTCTAAATCTAGGGTAAAAGAATAATGACACATATAAAAACCTGGACAACAATAATACTATGCTTAGTACAGGTCGCTCTCACATAGACATATTTAGCAAGTTACCACTCCAAAAATGTTGGCTCACTAAACAAAATTATAATCATAAATTCAGTTATTATACACAATCTTGTTAGCCCTGAAACTACTCTTTAAGTCAATTTGAAAGCATATAACTTCATTAACATAAGTGACGCAAGACGAAATACTCGTTATGATACATAAACATATCATAAACTTCAAATCAGAAATTATAAGTGGAAAACAAAGTAAAGTTGTAAGGTATGCAAGTGAAAGCTAAAGTTGATCAAATCGTATGCACTCTTTAATGGGAGTCATCAATTCCAGCAATTCCTGCGTCTACTTTGAATTCGGTCTCGACTAGTACAGAACCTCCGTTAGGATGCTATTCCTTGTTAATATTGAACAAATGAATGTTGAAGAACATAAACTTTTATTGATAATTGCTTTGCAATTAGACTCATATAACAATCGCTCGAATTTGTGGAGAAATCTAGTGATTGAAACAAGAATCAAATCACTTATACATTTTTCTATCTAACGCTTTGAACTTAGCGAAATCTAAATAACTTTCACTCTCTATCTATCATATACTGTTGTCATTCTACTATGCACCATCATGCATGAAATTGGTTGATTTGAACCTCTATTTATAGAGTGTGAAAAGTTGCATTTATCCAAACGAATAGTCATGTCCATTAGTGAAGGGTTACATCATCTTCAATGTGATTGGATGCAAGATTTCATCCTTATCTTCTATGGATAGGCACCTTTTCATGATTACATTATCTTTAAAAGGTGTCTCTTCGTCTAATAGTTGATGGCGGTTGATAGTTCTTACTTGACGGTTGGAAGTTGAGAAGAGTTTATCAAATCTGTTACAATTCTCGAGCATGACATACATGTCATGATTGTGAATGTAAGTTGATAATTGATTGTTTGTGAAGAATGATAAGTCGTGATCGCGATAGATAGTCGTGAGCTTGATTTAGCCAATTGCGAGTAGAAATCACAATCGTGACATGGTTGTGACTTATGTTTTTCTTGATGATTCTTCTTTGCAACTTTATCGATATTTTACAACTTTGATCCTAAGCCAATTCCTTGCATTCCACACATCTTTTTGCACCTTTTTCACTCTTTTTGCATAGAATTCCATCTTTAATCATTTCACTCCCAATATTCACCTAGTTTTTGCACTTGCATAAAAAATAACTACATACCACGTGAAATCTTTTATATGAAGTATAAAATGACTCTAAACCACCTCGTTTAATGAGTAAAAATATCAAGATAATAAGTGTAATTATACACTTATCAGTCATGATTTATGCTTTTCTTCATGATTCTTCTTTGCTACTTTACCGATCTTTGACAACTTCGATCCTAAGACAATTCCTTACAATCCACGCATCTTTTTTCACCTTTTTCACTCTTTTTGTATAGAATTCCATCTTTGATTATTTCACTCCCAAGATTCACCTAGTTTCTTTATTTGCATAAAAAACAACTACAAACCATGTGAAATCTTTTATATGATGTATAAAATGACTCTAAACCACATCATTTTATGAGTAAAAATATCAAGATAATAAGTGTAATTATACACTTATCATCAAGTTTGTAAGTGAACCATCATGCCATTTCAGGTCAATTGTGACTTTACAACTTATGCTTTGAATGCATGAAGTTTAAACGTTAAATTTGACTTATCCTTTGAGGAATTTTTGTGCCTTGAAATTGTTAGTTCAATCGTGCTCCCACTACTTTTCTTAAAGATTGATATCTCTTAGAAAACACACTTCCAAGCCTCAAACATTATGTTTAGGCAAGGTCGTAGGAGCAATGCCCTTTGGGTTTCCAATGGATAGTTCACAAATAGGCTTAAATTAATTTTGTGCCAATCTAACATCAATATTATGACATAGAATATTAATCTTGAGTCAACAATGTGACTCAGATTTCACTTTTCAAAATCAAGTGAAAGACTCATTAGGCTTTAGCCTATCCATACTTCATATGGTGCTCTTCGATAGCTTCAGTCAAAGTGTGATGCATTTAACCAGTACTCCAGAATTATATCCTTAGTTCAGGTTTAAGGAGATCAAAACGAATTATTTTGAGTATACCATGTCTACATAGCATTGTTCCTCCCTTTGAATACTCCATCACAATGGTGTGCTCTAGGAGGACTAAGCTGTGAGTCTATCTCACACTCTCTCAAAATTATTCAGATTAGGTTTTAATATACTTGGTTTCTTGGTTAAACCAAAAGCCTTAACATTATAACCTATTAATTTCTCTATTCTATTCTCTAAGTCCTTAACTCAAGGCCCAAGGATCTAATCTCATTAGTCATGCTAATTGAAATTCATCTCCAAGAGTAACCGAGAAATATGTCTATTTCCAACTATCATGCTTCTAGACTTATATACACTTCCATTGTATTTTAGGTCCATCATGCTAGTTGCTCCTTCAACAACTTCGTGAAAAAGCATATACGTCTAAGGCCCTACACATGCTCCAACTGCATCTTAGGTTAACTAGAATATTACCACTTCTACAAGTTTGTTGAATAGCTTCTGCATTATTTCAATAAGTATACAAAGAACGTACATGGTCAAATGATTATCAATCAAGTGATCCTAAGCTCTATCGATAAATGGCTTAGTCATGTTCTTCTCGTTAACTTGATTTAAATAAATTTTGGATATAGACTAGATCAAGCATCTCATGGTTATCCATTTCATATATATGTTATAGATCATATTCATTTTGATAGACTCAAGGAGGAACTATTCCAAACTTTAAATTTAGGAATAATAATTCTTAGATATTTCAATTCTATTTATTATAAATGAAAAACTCGATATCTAGGAACATCCTTGACTTAAATAGAAATAACGTTCACGCTGTAAGTGAGTACAAAATTTCATCCTTTCAGAATCAAAATTATTTATCGGCTCCTAAAGTGACATTCTTTAATCTTAATGATCGTTACAAGAACACCATTTTCTATTTAAGAACTAATCTCTTAGGATCCCAACCATTTCTCATCTTAAGATCATGAGCATTATCAATGTTAGAACACATTAAGTAGCTATTACTTCAGATGTTGAAGAGAGACAATTACATCTATATTATAAATACTTTTATGAAGAACATTTAATGCTCTTCATGAAATCTCCCAAAATATTTAAGGACATGTTCTTATATTGTTTCCAAGATACTTGTATTTGATATCGATGTCCTTTAAACGTAGTACAAATTTAACTTTCCTTTAGTCATGAGACCCTTGAGTAATAATGTCTCACCTAAGCTCTTATGTTGAAACGTTCATCAAACATAAACTTTGGCTGAGTCCCATTTACCGAAACCTTTGACTAGCTAAAGAAACTATTGTAGCTTATCGCGGTCATACTCATCTATGGCATTTGGGCCATAATGAATCGATTATAAGATTCAAGTAGAAAGGCCAAGATAGTTCTAACTATTAAGTCTAATACTAATACACTAATATGAACCAAACTCTCAGTGATTTTATTCATATATTATACATTAGTATTCACAGAGATTATAGTATCCATCTTATGTGATTGAAACGCCTTAGTGATCAAGGATCTCTCTTGATAAAGTTCTTCATGAAATGTCTCATTAAGAGACTTTACCATAGCATAGGCTTGTATCTCCTCTAACTGTTTGCACAATTTAGTAACCATTATAGCCAACACTAGATGTTTCACATCCCTCCTTTCCATTTTTGAATTTACATACCACCCAACTTAGGTCGATAGAATATCTCTTCCAGTGAGCATTTGGCCTATCTACCAAATTCCTTTGATTCATGTCTCAAAAAAAATCTTGAGCCCAGTCAAAGAAGTATTTCCTAGATAGCCAGTCCATTACAAGGATATATCGTAGTTTAAATGATTGGTTGTTAGTGTTGCTGAAATTAGTTTGTTATTCTGCAACATAATGATCAGTACAAGGTTAAAAATAATGATCTTTAAAGCCATTAAACAAATTAATTAATCCTGATTAATTTATGTTAATGATTTTATTGGCTTTCTTCAATATGCACAACCCTTCAATAATGAGCCTGACTGAGCCCGAACATAGAACCCGTTATTGAATGTCTAGTAGGATAGACTATCCAATCCTTTTCTCAAAAGGACTCTTGGTTGATGGACGTATTGGTACTTTACACATCTATGTTCTAGGGTCTAACTGAGTTAAAACTAAAACCCGTTGAGTAAAACTATCATTCCACATGTTAGCCATACTAAGTATCCTAACCCTCTGTGGCCCACTGAGAACACAATGTGCCCTGCTGAGAATGTTGCACATTGTGCTACAATGTGTGGCAGAGGTGTAAACCAGTGAAACACTTTTAAGCGAATCAATATTTAATGGATTATTTAAGTATTATCAGCTTGTATAATGAATCGGGTGCATGTAATTATTTTAGATATTATGTATCCATATTCTATATATAAAATGAGGTTCAATGTACAAAATCATAATTTAGAATTTTTATGGGTATTAGCAAATATTGAATATTTAAACCAAATCACATTTGGACCCATAAAATTCTCAAATATGAATATTTAATGTAGTAATAGTCATACTTATATATACCAATATGATGCATTGATCATGACAATTATAATTACATTTATTAAATTTGGCCGAGATACTTGGTGAAATAGCTTAATTTTGACAATTGTGACTTAAAGCCCGTTAAGGCCCAATAGTCAATGACCATTTCGCAAAATATACAATTTTGCTTCTACTCGAATTAGGGCATCACTATTAAAAAATTTAACATTCCAACTATAACTGGTACCACTGTCTATTTGGGCTAATCTCACATTTAGAATATTTAATTTAATTAAATATTAATACCAGAAGTTAAGACTTTAACTTTTACTCCAATTAATTAAAATTAAAATTTTAAAATATTAGAATTTATGACACCGAATTAACAAAATAACAGGATTGATATTTTGATACAATTCGATTCAGCCGTTTTAATTCTTAAAACGGTCTTTGAAAAATTTGAATCGTTAGAATTTAATCTCGAATTAAATAAAATACATGTTGATTTTATTAAACAATTTACTTTAAATTTTTGACTCCGGATAAATTTAAAATACCCGATTAATTTCAACACGATCCGGTTCAATCATTTTAACCAAATGAATTAATGGCAAAATTATTTCAAACTCCCTTGGACCTGCGGGCCTGTTTTTGTCATGGACATCAAACTGTCCACGTGGACAGCAATCCACAGGTGATGGTGTTGGCATCCAATGTCAACACCATATTTCACGCCAACAGTGGCGTGAATTCAGTTCACGCCACTGTTTGCATTATTTTTTTTAATTTATATTATTAAAATATAATTAATTAAATTATAAAATAATAATTATAAAGTAATTAAAACCCTAATAAACATAAATAAAAATTCAAGAACATAGCTACCAAGAACAAACCAACTAATTTGAGAAAAAATATTAAAAACTCAAATCAATGATTTTGAAACCTTTTCTACAGAATAGAAAACTTTCAAAAATCAAGAAACTTAATCTTTTGACTAAATTCAAAACCGATTAATTACAACAATCAATTTATCAAATTAATTTTGTCTATTAATCAACCTGTGGAAAAATAACAAATCCTTAGGAATGATTCCAAAACCTTTTCGATTGAGATGGAAAACCCATAAAATTCAAGAAAAACCCTAAACAATCCTCTTGATAGAACTAAGCTCGGGTACCAATTGAAGGGAATTGTCATCGAAAACATAACCGTGTCGGTCAAATTATCAGTTAAAATTTTCTCGAATTCGAATAGGATCATTTCAAGAACAATTGATAAGGTTTCAGTAGGCTTTATTTCACAAATAAAACTTACTCAAAATATTTCTTTAAGAGACATCTGCATTAAAACTCTCGAGTGGAAACTCTCCAATATCACGTGCACGAACTCTTATCAGTGGGGACCGGTGCTAGCCGTATAGACGAAGAACGATGAGAAAAAACTCCAAGAACCCAATTCACATAAGGCTGAAAACGTGTATATGTTTTTATGGTGGCTGTACACGTTTTTTAGAAGATTAGAATTAGGATAGGTTTTGGTTTTTAACTTTGTTTTTATATCCTAATTAACTAATTAGATTTTAGATTAATTTTAATTATAAATTGGTCCCCTTAAATTTGTAGTTTAATAATTAAACCTCTTAGTTTAATTCCTTAAACAAATTTAAATGCCATCTTTTATAATTTACAAATTAATCCCTTGAACAAAATTAAAACCTTACATTTAATCAAATATAAACAAAATTAAAACCTTACATTTAATCAAATATAATGTTATACTATATATAATAATTCAATTAACTTAAATAGCTAACTAATTATTTTAGCATGACAATTTTATTGATTTAATTGATTCAATTAAATTATTTAATATATGAATTTATTTAATTATTAATTAAATAAATACCATATCTGAATACATTTAATCAACGTAATTTTACTTTAATGAATAACATAAAATACATTATATTATACCATTAACTAAATTATTTGAAGTTAGATAGATTATTCAATTACATTGACTTGACATGTCAATTAATTAATAATCGATTCTTCATCAAGTCTTGTAACATTGCATGTACAAGAAATCTCATATCAGTAATTCTAAGCTTAAGATCCTTTGGGTCTGTTCATATGTTGGCAATGGAATTCACTCATAGACTATAAGTGGATTCTAACAAACCATTACAGCCCCCAATTGGGACAGAGTACAGTCATCTATTAAAGATACTGAACCCAATAGTTATCTCACAAAGTCTTTTACCAGCTGATATCAATATGATGAACAAGAGGTATGGTGCTTGTCACCCCTTATGTAGTTCATCGTATTTCTTGATCTACAATAAAATGATAAAATAAGTCAATGACTTATCAGACGTCCTTGTCACTTTTATTCATTAAGTGGCCGGTGATTCATTTCGATTTATCAAATCTAATAGCAATCCTATCACTTCAACACTACTACTAATGTGGTCATGAAGTATATCGAGCATACCCGTGTTTGTAATCCAATATTTAAGGACCCGTTAGTAATATACTACATCATACTCAATTTCACATCCGTAATAAGTTAAAATCAAGTCCGAGGACAACTGAGAGACCTACTCAGCAAATTATCTATGACATTAACTATGTGACTTTGCTGTGTGGATCGGTCCAGCCCCATGCTTTCAACACGTGCCCATGTTCATGATCTACTTTACCAAGTGACATAACAACTACATTGCTATAGATCATCCAACATACAAGTCTTTCGTTTCATTCATTCTCATGATTAAAACAGACTTGGAACATTTATGATTATCAATCAATGGATACTCTACTCGTATTATAGTACAAGGTATAAATGTCATAGATTATTGCCTTTATAATGTGACACTGCATGAACCAATGTCTTTAGAACTAGGGCACATCAACAATTCCAACAATTAGGATGCGAATGAGTGTAAAAAAAATAATATATAAGCTTTGAGACTTACCTATAAATATAAAGTTTTAACTCAACCAGTTACAATGACATGAATTATTATTATTATTATTATTATTATTATTATTATTATTATTATTATTGAAATCAAAGTCGGGTTTGCAAACTGGAAAACTAGATTCGGATATTATTAAAATATAGAAAAAATCTACATATCATTAAACTTCAACAGAAGTAAAATCTATATAATTAATTTAGCCTACTATGTAGTTTCAAACCCGTGAGCACATTAATTCCTATCTAAATTTCAAAATTTTCCAAAAACTCCATCCTTTAGAGATCAATTACAATATTGTCGATAATATCTTTTGATTTATTTAGATTGTTTAAAGTAGTTATTTATATTTAGATAAAATGCATGGTTAGCGTCCTGAACTTGCCAATTTTAATTCGATGTTGTCCCTAACTTTGAATAGTCTCTACCAGTACCCTAAACATGGGAAATGTGCACTCACGAGCCCCATTAGTACCACGTGTCATTAATTTATCATAAGGCAATTTCAGATTTGGTTAATTAGCCAGTTATATATAAAAATTAACTTATATCAGTTAGCAAGTTAATGCAAATTTGGTTTCGGTCACTCTTTGACTATATAGCTTATATAAATCATTTAATGGCCAGATGTCAGTTATGATATACTTGTAAGGGATGCATTTGTGTTGTGATTGTTTGCAGATTGAAGAAGACAGTACTGAAATAGTTGATGAAAGAAAAGTTGATCATGTGATTTTATTGCCTCGACTACAACTACTAAGTCTTAGTGGAATGCCTAAGCTTAGAGTTCTTCATACTGGTAATCATGCAATTGAATGTCATTCATTAGAAGAACTGAGAATTGAGAAATGCAAAAACATGGAAGCTCTTCCCTGTGGATTATTCAACGCTTCAACACCTTGCTTTCTTAATTTGACTTACATCCGAATATCTGAGTGTCCAAAGTTGAAACATGTGATTCCGGTGTCATGGCTACACAACTGAAACAGCTACAAGAGTTGGAGACAAGATTATGTGACGATATAGAGGAAATTTTCTACAAAGATCAGGTTGGTTTTTTATACTAAAATAATTCAAATATAAATTTTTCTATAATTTATTTCCATAATCCTAATTTAAATATTTAATTAGACAAAATAAGAATATCAGTAAATTTAAAAAACATGCCTTATGGTTGACAGTTTTGCCAAAGGATTCATGTGGAATTTTTTTAGCGCAAGGGTGTTGTGGTTTCAAAAGTTAATACCAGAAGAAAAAAAATATATTTTTTATTAAAAATAATAGTGTTACATGAGATATTTCAATCAATTCAATAATCCTATAATCATTATAGTAATTCTTCATTTTATTATGATTTTTTAATAGTTATTATCATATTTAGTCTAAAAAATATATTTGTGTTTCTAAAAAATATTCTAAAATATATTATTAAGGTGTATTGTATTTTTATTAATAAGGCTGCAAAATTTTAGTTCAAAATGTAACAAGAGTACCCCTCTTCACCACGTAATTAAAAATTAGAAATCAACTTTTTGCTAACTTTCAAAATTACAGACACTTTTTGCAAAAAAAATCCATAAAAACCTTTTTGTAAAAAGAACAACTCAAAAAATATATTTTGGAAGTTCACCCTTTAATGTGTGAAATTTACAACAACGTAATATATTTGACAATGTGAAACTTTTATTTTCACAACTCAGTATTTTCTGCTATTTGACATCCCGACAATTTAAACTCATTTTTAAATAGTATTTTTTATGAAAATTTTTAAATAAATTTTTGTCATTAATTGAATGTATTCTGAATTCTGTTATAAGTATGTAACTGGTATAAATTGGTGACAGAGTATTGAAGAAAGTAGTGCGAAACTCCATGACAAAGAAGCGGATGATGCTGCTTTTATTTTTCCACAACTATGAACCCTGAGATTTGTATGCTTGTCTAAACTCAGATATTAGTGTGATGGGAATCATGCAATTGAATTTCCTTCATTAGTGAACTTTGATATTAGTGGATGCAATGAGATAGAAGCTATCGCCAACGGATCATTCAAGGAAACTGCAAGAAATAGAAATAAATCAGAAAATGAATCCATGTGGGGAGGGTCTTAATACAATTGTGAGAGACACAGTACACTGTTTTCTTTAAGCTTTTTTTTTTAACTATATTGTTCTCTTTTAATAATATTTAACATTCTTTTGAAAAGCTGAAGGCATTGAGGACGAGCACAATATCTGTTGGAGGGCGGAGTCTATCACGTTGCCAATCAATATAATTATTGAAAATTCATGGTGAGGTTCACAATAATAATAATGATCATCAAGAAAAATTCGTTTTATTTTGAGACGTATATAAATGAACAGATATAATGTACAACATTTATTGTTTGACGTTGCCAATAAAAATAAGAACTAAATCTGCAGGTGAACAATTGTTTAACTTTATTGATGATTGACTTCTTAAGCTCACATTTTGTAGGGATTGGCTTTACGTTTATATTGCATCAAACTGCAGGTTGTGGCCCACAAGAACTAAATCCGGAGAACTATTGTTTAATTCAAAGACGTTTATTTCTGTTGCAAAATTTGTGTTGAAGTATTATTTTGTAAAGCCAAATCATTATTAGATGTCTTGAAATTTAAGAAATCTTTTTGATTCATGTATAGATGTGTTTTGTTTGTGTTCTGTAGCCTATAAATAACATTAACAAATTTGTAAATTAGTTAATGAGCAGTACTTATCCATTAGTAAGAACAATGGCCGAATGAAACAATGAATGATGGACGTTTGATGGATGGAGCCATGAATTTGAACAAGGAACTGGTTTATACATTCCGAATGATTTTCTTAGAAGTTTACAAATATATTGTATTTAAAGCAATTTGGAATTCCCTTATATTATTTACAGATACATATATAACAAGATTGTCCTAATTAGAGAACACCTAAAACAGAAATAATAGCACAAGAGGAATGTATGTACAAATAATTAGGAAAGAATATATTTTGGTGGATTCTAATTAGTGTAGTCTTTTAAACACTCCCCCTCAAATTTAACCAATCGATGATGCAACCATGGTTAATTTGTCACGAAGCCTATGAAACCAATGTAAGAATGCTTGAACCGAAAGAATTCAGGATCGATCATGTTGATTCATCAACAAATTAAACTTACACAAAAGCATACCTTAATTCGACTTTGTCAATCATTGATTGATGGATGATATGTTGATTAACCGAGGATAAATTTATAATCTAGAAGATCCATACGAAAATTCAAACGGAAGTGTTATGAAATTGAATACAAATCATTTATTATATCTTTATGTTCTTCCAGGGACCAACCACCAATTTTATAGAAAACTGAATTAGCAAATTATCATTTCGGCCCTTCAACAAAAAGATATTTGCACAATGGTCCTAGACTTTAATCTATGATAACTTTGACACCTCAATAGTCAATATTAATGTATTTGATCGTGAACTGATTTTGACTATTTGTTATGACTACCATACACAATCGTTATTTACATAATTAACCCACAATGTATGATTTACTATAATATAAGTCCAACAATCTCCCACTTGGGCTAACATATGTTATTGAAAAAAAAGTGTACATCCTTATGAGCGCAAAGTTGTAGTCATATACAAGGTAAGCCTTGATCCTATCGCAAGCTATCTGACACTGATCATTTCATTCAACTGGTTGTTGCTTCTTTAGTAGCTTGAGATAGGCTTGTAGACTATGACATATGAATCTATTGAGGTACTATAATGAGCCCAAGAATGACCTGACCTCCCTCTCTTTCTTTGGTGTAGGCATATCATGAATGCTTTGGTTTTATCGAGATCCATGTCAATTCCTCATTGACTAACAATGTTCATCAATAACATATCGGAGGTCACCTCAAATATGCACTTCTTCAAGATCAACCTCAAGTTGCACTTCTCAATTCTGGTGAGGAATTTGTCTAATATAGCCGGGTTTTCTTCTCGAGTAATAGATTTCACTAGCATATCATCAACGTATACTTCAACCTCTTTGTAAATCATGTCATGTTGCAAAGCAGTTATGACACTCTAATAGGTTGCACCCGCATTCTTCAACCCAAACGATATAACTCGATACCAGTATACTCCCCACTCGATGATAAATACAGTCTTAGCTTTGTCCATGATTTCCATAAGAATATGAATGTAACTCGGAAAACCTATCCATGAAGGAATACATAGATCCCCTAGTTGCACTATCGAGAACCTATCCATGAGGGAATACATAGATGCTCTAGTTGCGCTATCAATAAGGGCATTAATATGTGGTAGGTGGAAGTTGTCTGTCGATGATGCTTTGTTGAGGTCTCGATAGCCCACACAAACTCGGACCCTTCAATCTTTCTTTACTACGGGAACCACGTTAGCAACCGATGTCGGATACTCAACCACTTCCAAAAACTTGGCCTCAATTTTCTTGGAAATCTCTACCTTTACTTTTCTCGGCGCACTTGGGTCTCAAACGGTGAAGCTCCTGTTTAACGACTTTAAATTTTGGATCGGTTAGAATGCAATGCTTGGCTATCTCTCGGTTGAAGCCTGGCATATCCTCATAGGACCAGGAAAACACTATATGTATGTTCAAATGAATGTAATGCGTCATATCTCTCAATTGTATTTAAATTAACTCTCACAGAATAATCATGTATGCTAAAGACACTATGTGTATGTTCAAATGAATGTAATGCATCATTTAGTGAGACATCAAGAAAGTAAGTAAAATTATTATTCTTTATTAATTATTCATATTCAGCCTCGTGGGCTTACATTATTGGAAAAAAAGAATATTGAAGATAAAACTAGCTAGATCTTACCTTCCTCCTTTTGATTGGCCATTTCTTTGTCTTGGATGAGGGCTACCACTTACGACTCCATTTCCTTACCCCGAGCCACTTCATCTTCTTCAAATTGGATTGGGCTCATCATCTTGAACGTCCTTATACACTCGGGGTGACATACAAAAGTGAAGTGGAAGTCCTCTCTTATCTTGGCCCAAAACATTCTTTGGATATGACCCAACTTGTAATGCCAACCAATAGTCCTACCCGCGAGTGTTGACGGAAAATCAACATACCACACTAGCGAAGAACAAGATAGTGAGGTCGAGAACATATGAGCCAAATGTTCATCGGGGAACCCATTCATTTTCATAATTATCTTGTAGAGAGAAATGATCGGATGGTGACATCTTATGATCATATGGAGGGCAATCCATTGACGAATTTTATTTCTTCTCCTTACAAAATCACTTCTTAGCTGATTTCCCTAACCTTGGCCACTATCAAACCTACCATTGCTTTTACTTGAGTGTTGATGGCATCCTTTACATAGATTATCACAAGTTCTCGAATAGCATTTTTATAGGCCTCAGAATTCACAAATTCTTTGAAGACAACAAGCATTTCTTCACTAGAGTATACTGACTGACTCATTTCAATAGATCGGATTAAACATCCTTTGTTCTTTTCCCAAATTAAGACAAAATTGGTTACGAGATTAGTTGGCTTATTGGTTTTTTTAGGTGTGTGGGGGTGTGAGTTATGAAGTTATATGTATGAATTTTTTATTCATTATAAAATAAGGGGTTAGTGTATACATCATGCTGTTTTAAGATTCATACTAATACTTGTGTGTGTGGTGTTCAAAATAACAAACATGTTAATGTTACTCATGTTAGACATGATGTATGCCCTAGGGGCAATTAGGGAGATATATCTTTATTAACTAGAATGTACAAACGGTTTTAAATTATTATTAATAATAATTAAGGCATCTTTGTTGCTGATTAGTGCTTTTAATTTATATATGTATCTCGCATCATTTATGTATAGTATTGAATATGTATATGCGCATTCATGAAACAAAGTCCGTGACTACTTCATTACATAAAAGTTCAAGGATATAGTGGGAGCTATGTGGTGTGAGAATTGCACATAGGTGTTACTATGAATAGTCTAAATATCCCTTGTCAGAATTTCAATGTGACTGGAAATCAATGGAATAGATAGAATAGCATGTGTAGGATTACTCCTTGGATTAGATCCAAGCAGCCGATCTCACGAGCTGGAGGTGGTACCTTGATTTAACACATGATTGTATTAGGGTAATACATTGGAGACCACTATCAGATAGACACTTAGAAATAACTATATCCATGTGTTGGTGTCATGTCTTATTGCAGTAGCACTACAAGTATCCTTGGACATGAGATACTAGTTACCTTATGTAGGAGTTGCTATACTTTGCTTCATACTTATTCATACCCTAGCGATCCGAATGACACGAGTGATCACAGGTATAGTGATGATCACATGTTGGTAAGCCGAGTGGTCAAGATGGGTTCCATCGCTCTTGATATAGTGATATAGTGGGAGATGTACCTTAGAGCCCCTTGTTGAAGTGACACACTCATAAAATTCTTATCATAGTATAAGCTTGATAGAACAGGTTTCTAGTCAATCTTGATACATAATGGTTGAGTGGTGTTCTTCGTGAACAAGTCTAACTCAAGGATAGCCACGACTATTACATGAGCTGACACTTAATTCGAGCTCAATAAACTAGATGGTACTTAACTTGATGGAAGGAGTGTTTGTATTGGTTACTACTGCAGAAGATAAAGTCACAACCACGTAACTTTTCAAGTATCGGGGGATCATACGCCTTTGCTAGAAAGCCCATTTGATCGTCTAGAGCTATTGGGTTCCATATTGGTCTGGAACGCTGAATGTAAAGGTTCCCATATGGGATGGTAAATTTAGGTTAACCTTTAGAGGCTCGATACTTTGGGATCCTATGAGGTCACACACTTTGGGTCTTTATCGGACTAAGTAAAGAACCTATAGACTGGGTCTATATTGAAAATATTTATTTTTCAAAGTCATTGGAAGAATTATTAATTGGTTAAACCAAATTAATAATTAAATGGGACAAAGAGAAAATAGGGAAAATTGCACGGAGTGGAGCAAGGGAATTTTTCCCATTGCAAGTGGGCCCCAAACGAACATGAGATGTTCAGAGTGGGGCCTACATGGCTACCTCACGAGTTGAAAAGATCATGGGTTAGGGCTTGCCTTGTGGCTTGGAGCCGCAAGTTTGCCCGCGAGACCTAGTGACCTGCGCGGCCAACCTGGATGTGGGATGAGAATATTCCCATCCCACATAGTGTTTTATGGGGAATCTAACACTCCCCCTTTTCCCTATATATAGGCCTCCGATTTGTCTTTATTCATCACTTCAGTTCAGATTTTCCTCTGAGTTTGACATCTCTTTCTTCGTTCGTTGTACGAGATCCTCCACAAGTTTCTCCAAACAACAAAGAATTCTTTTGAAGACTCTTTCTAAATTGAGCTTTCTTAATTTATTTTTAGGTTGGTCTTCGAGCGGTTAAGCAGCTGCTATTTACTAACGGGTTCTTCCTCAACGAGATTTTGGTTGGTGAAGATCCGTGTGGATCAATCGTAGAGGCTATCATAGTTTGGAAGCTCATGCTAACCAAGTTCTAACAAATTACTCTAAGGGAACACAACTACCAAAGAAAGAGAAAGCACGCATCAACTACCAATGTTCTAAACTTAGATGCTAGGCTTCTTTTATAAGCTTTATAAACCTAAAAGCATGTATGAAATATTTTAACTTAGATTATATCAAGTATAACATGCTTAGGAGATCTTCAAGTTAATTTTAATTTTTGAAATTCTGCCTTGCAACGTTTTCATGTTCAATTACTATCTTGATTAACCAGTAGTGGTATCAGTGCCTGCCTTATGCTATGCATGATATGTTATAATATGCTAAAATGATATTTTCTATGAATTGATTAAAGTATGCTATGCATGACTTAGGTTTCAATTCTTGTTATAGAAAATGATGTGATGACTAGATTAAGGTTTTGCTCAAATTTAGTCTAGGTGATTATCATATAAATTAGCAATGTTTTACGACACGTGTAAATGTTTTGATTGAGGGTTGTCCCATACTTCACTCAATTAAAGATCGAAATCTTTAAATCATAGTTATCTGTGGTACAACGAATCAAAGTGCCCGTGGTTATTTTGGAAAGGATTGCACTTGGTTTCTCATTCACTTTAAGGGAGCCCTCTCCTACCTCGAAATCTCCGTCAGTATTAGATTCAAAAGTACTCAAGGGACTTTTATGACTTAGTCAATTTCAAGTATGGGAATTGGATTTTCCGCATATGATTTTACCAATGTGGTTTAAGTTGTTAAACTAAAACTTATAGACATAGGTGCAATGACTTAAACATGGATCTTGTTTATTTTGCATGCTATGTGGAGTCTGGCATAATGGAATGATTATGATATACCAATCTTGAGCATGTTCCCTTAGAGTTAATAATTCCAAATAGTCTGGAATTATTATTTTCATAATCATATCCATCGTATAAGACCTAGACTAGGGCAAGACCAATGGCATCGATAAAATCCCCATAATAATATTAAGGCAATATATAGTCTTCCCGTCATAAGTCATGATACGAACCTTATTAATGGATGTAAGCACACGTACAACATTCATTACCTTAACATGTGTTTGGTCATGAGACTAGATGGGGTTAATGCCTTAAACAAAATGGGTTAGTTGTCCATATTATTGGAGCTATTGCTAGATTGGAGACACATTTGAGGAGTTGTATAATTGGGTACGCAAGTCTCGAGAAATAGAACTCAAATCAATTAGCAATTGCATGAGATGCAAATAGACAGGTTCCAACCATAGCTATCTTGTTATGGCTTGACCTGCTATAGTGGGGGTTATGATGAGTGGCTATGGATGCTACCTACTAAGGAAAATTAGTTAAACCAAATTCCTCGAATCTAAGTAGAAGGGGTTATTTGAAAGTCGAGAAAATAGTAGGAATTATGTGCTTAATTAAAGACCTTATATTAAATGCATGTACATATACTAATGTCTAAACAAATTCTTTCTTATATCTAGGTTGACCAATGAATCCAAATATAAACCTTCAGTCAATTCTTGATAACAAATTATATGGTTCAAACTTTACTAATTGGTGCAGGGTGGTGAGGATAGTCCTTAGATCCCTATATTCTAGATGTACCCCTCCCTGATGAGCCTGATGTTGAAATTGATGCCAATGAACGTGAGGCATGGGAGAAGCACATAAAAGATCATGAAACAGTGGCATGTATAATGCTGGCAACCATGAATTCTGAGGTTCAGAAACAACATTAGAGCATGGACCTCGATACTATGATTCTCCATCTTCGTGAGCTCTTTTCAAAGTAGGTCAGGTCCGAGAGATTTGATACATCAAAGCTCTTATTCGGAACGAAGATACTGGTTGGCACTTCAGCACCGTAGCATACTCTTAAACTATTGGGTTATATAGAGAAACTAACTCAATTGGGTTTTGTGATGGATCACGAATTATGTGTGGATCTGATTCTAGCCTCATTAACTGATATTTATTTACAATTTGTGACTAATTATTATATAAATGAGATCGACACCATACTTCTCGAGTTGGTCAACATGATGAAAATAGTAGAGCCTAAGATTCGAAAGGATCCAAAGGCTTTACTTTTGGTTGAGAAAACCAAACCTTCCAAGGGTGGGACCTAACGTATGTCGAATCCATCAAAAATAAATTCATAAAACCCTTTTACACAAAAAAAAAATTAAATTGTAGCAGTGGTAAGTGGGATCATCTCCACAGGGACTATGTAATTAATTTTATTTAATTAACAACTAAGAAATGCGATAAAAATAAATAAACAGGGGGGTTTAGAGTTTGGTTTAATTTGCAGTGAAAGTAAATATTAAAGCAACAAGAAAGATATATATTAAAAAGCTCTTCCAGTCAAGGATAATCTAGGCTAAGTCGTGATCGATCACGAGCATAAAAATGGGTTTTTGAAAAGATCAGTTAGTTGGCTTTAACCATGAAATAGCATGATTAAGTTCCTTTTCTAAAGATGGATTTGATTGTAGAAATAGCTAAATCAATATCCTCGATTTCCTAACGCACTTGTAGAAATAGATTACAAGATTAAATCGTTAAAAATCTTTAAGATTTGAAGAACCAACTCTAAACCAACTATTCATGATAGCATAAAGATTTAGTTTAAAACGAAGAAACCACGAAAACTATAAAAATTCGATTGTCACAAATTTTTTACCGAGTAATGAAATAGCATGAACTTAATGCAAATGAGAGTTTATTATAAGTTAAAAAACAACAATTGGCCAGACTGCAATAATTAAAGACATATTGATAAAAAGTATTGCTAATTACTTCAAAAATTGAAAATTGAAAGATAAGTTAAGAACAAAGCCCCACAATTACGGTTAGCCTCGATATTACTCCTCCACCGAAAAATAAAATAATTAGCTAAACATAATTAAGGAAAAACTATATAAAATTGTCATTAAATTTTAGAGAATGAAGAAATAGAGGATGTTGGTCCTTAGACCATATTCAAGGATATCTAGTGTTGAAATTCTAAGCCTATTTATGCTAAAAATAACTCTCTAAATAATCCTAATTAAACTAAAAAACTAAATAAGAAAATTGAGTCTTCCTAAATAACTAAAAGGAAAAGATGAAATAGGAACATAGAAGTAATGTAAATCTAATTTAGAAGCCTTTGCCATCAACTTGGAAACATAAGCCTTTAATTCCAATTTTGCTTCAAAATCCCGAAACTATCAGGTCTGATCGTCATTCCTTAGCTTGGACTCTAGGGTAACTTTCAGAAAAGTTCCAAAATGCTTCAAAATGTCTCAATTTTCCTCATTTGTGCCCAAATCAGTCCCAACACATCTTGATCTTCTAAATAAGCACAATTTCACCACAAATTAGTAGTATACCATTAAAATGCTCAATCAAAATAATACTAAAATTGTAGAATATGTGTGTAATCGAATTCCTCCACACTTGCCTTTTGCTTGTCCTCAAGCAAACATCAAAGATCAAAAAGATCAAAAAGGAAAATAATTAAAACCAACAAAAAATTAAAATAAACATTTTTACTGGAATCGATCTCTTTCACCATCACTATTATAGAGTTCCTTTTTAAGCTTTAAAACTCCAACCCACAGATTTCCTTTTAGAAAGCTTATCAACTTTGATTGAAACTTAACCTTAAGAGTTTTTACCAATTAAAAACATACAGCTGAAATTTCTTAAAGATGAGAATTTACCTTAGCATTTTATTTGGAATCTTCCGTGAACATAAAGAATTTATTCTGGCTCTTTTTATTGCGTTTATTTCACTTGGTGGAATCTTTTTTTTCTTTTCTTTTCATATTTCTATTTTTTCTTTATTTGCGATAATAAAAATCCTATGGAAGAGACGGTACTCGGTCGCTAGCCGAGCACATCTATTCCTTTTAGCCATCATATGGAAAAATCATCACCCGATTGTAGCCGAGCAATGCTTCCCATTCTAATACAAGAATGAAAACAAAACCTTTGAAAGAGTCATCATCTGGTTGCTAGCCGAGCAATGCTTTTTCTTCTAAAACGAGATTAAACAAAACAGAAAGTAAAAGCAAAATAACCATCAAGATCATAACACAAAAAAAGTAGGTTTTGATAAAGACTTTATGTTACAAGCAACACAAACAAAAGCCAAGTCCAGGTTAAGCTCATCATAGAAAAATTCAATTTTGTTTCACTTTTATGCACTCAATCAAGATCAAGATCTTACAATGCAACTTTCAGATTTCAGTCGATTGGAATAATCATCCTTAAATTAGCCCTCAAAGTCAAAGAATGGATAGTTAAATCAATTCCGGAACTTCTTTTTTTTAATCTATCATTGGTATCCTTTTCTTTAAATGTCATAATCTTTTTTTGAAAAAAAAAACTCACTTTCACTTGAAAACAAACAGCAGCAACAAGATTTATCACTCTCCCCCACACTTTAAAGTAGAAAATGTCCTCATATATGCTCAAAATATAAAATGAACAAAAGATAAAAGCATAGAAGTCTAAAATCTAGGGGAGGAGGATTTGTGAGACAACCTAAGTAGGCTATTGCGAACGAACAAGCTACTGTAATAATGAAATCATCTGATTTTGCATGGGCCTAAGGGTATTGTCACCATTCATCACTATTCAACCCATTTAGCTCCAAAGTAAAAACAAACCATAAAAGCTTAACACCCTTGCTGCAAAAATGAAATACCAGTATCATAGTAGAACTAAAATTGAAGACAAATTTTAGCATTACTCAAGTGTCCTTTTAACACAAAAAGAAATTAAAATAAAGGAAATGACTAAAATTAAAATAGAGAAGGTTAGATGTGAGTCATGCTTAACATTGCCCTTTCAACACAAAACGAAACTAAATTAATGAATAGAATTGAAATTAAAACAAAAGGACTTAGGCTTGAGTCACGCTTAACACTAGGCTGCCTCCTAGTAGCGCTTTTGTTTAATGTGGTTAGCCCGACATTGCCGTTGCCTCGTCACAGCTCGGAGCTTGCTTTTTCAAAGATGAAATCCTTAGGACCCAATGCTTGAAAACCTTTATAAAATGCTTTGAGAAAAAATGATCTTATTAATGTCCAAACATTTGATTTCCACAACACCATGACAAATAACATTAGCAATAGCAGATTTAAATCTTTTCCACCGAGAGTGTTACCTTATTGAGTGCAAGTTCAGTTCCACCTAAAATCAATTCATATAAATTATTTCATGGTTATCATAAATAGGATCGTTAGCACCTTGGCACATATATTTTTGAGGCAACTTAAATTGAATCATTAATGAAAAGCTTTTCTTAATTTGAACTAGTTCATAAAAACAAAGTTTCTTTATATCAATGGATGCATTATAAGAAACTTACTGTTATTAGATATTAGTTTGCCATCATTCAAAAGTGAGACTCTTACCTCAGATTTCTGAATTAAATCCTGATTATCCTCCTTTTCCTCACATAATTTTGAAAAACAGTTAGGAAAAAATGGCTCAATAAAAAATGAATTGGGATTATATTGCATAGAAACAACTATAAGAGGTCGATGTACGACAACTTTAGAATATATAATGGACATGGAATCTAGGTCAATTTCACTGGTTGTCTTGGAGTTAAGTTCAGCAAAGCTACTGATAACTTTACTCCCTTTATCACTTTCCAAAGTTATTTCATAAACAAGATCAATTTCAATTTCAGAGGAAAAGATACCTTGAGTTTCCAACCTACTCAAAGTGGTGGTCATTTGACTTACTTGAGTTAGCATATTTTGGATCATTGTTTCAATATCTTGTTGAAGTTGATGCATTTTTTCTACCATCATAGTCATCCTCTCTTCCAACATTATGGTTGGTTCACTTGTTCTATTTGCATGTTGCCTTGGTATGAAAGTTTGAGCATAATTTGGATTCCTTGGTCCATGACTAAAATTCGGGTGATTACTCACTCCCAGATTATAAATATTGGAATAAGGATCATATGTGTATGGTTGCCCATCGAACTTTGAAAATGCAGTAACTTGTTGTTCCTCTCCAAAAAGTATAGGACATGTAACAGCCGTGTGTCCATTGACTGAGCAGAACTCATAAGAAACTGTAGTGGTGCACTTCTTACTTGAAATTGTTCAAATGATCTTGATTCAAAGGAAAAGGAACTTGCATCATTTACCAAGTCCAGATTTTGGGCGGATCCGAATTGTTGAGACCTTGCACATAACCATGTTACCACATTATCAAGTGTCATGGTAGCCGCCATTTTTTTTGTTCTTAATTTTTTTTGTTTTTTTAAATCCTGGTTATCAAAACAAATAAAATTAATTAGAATTAAATCCCCAGCAACGGCACCAAAATTTGACGTGTGTCGAATCTGTTAAAAATAAATTTATAAAACCCTTTTACACTAAAACAAATTAAATTGTAGTAGTGGTAAGCGGGATCGTCTACACAGGAACTATGCAATCAATTTTATTTGATTAAAAACTAAGAAATGTAATAAAGTAAATATTAAAGTAATAACAAAGATGTATATTAAAAAGATCTTCCGGTCAAGGATAATCTCGACTAAGTCGTGATCAATCACGGGGCATAAAAATGGGTTTTCGAAAAGATCAATTAGTTGGATTTAACCATGAAATAGCATAATTAGGTTGGTTTTCTAAGGATGAATTTGATTGTAGAAACAGTTAAATCAATATCCTTGATTTCCCAAAGCACTTGTAGAAATAGGTTACAAGATTTAATCATTAAAGAGCATTAAGATTTGAAGAACCAACTTTAAACCAAATATTCATGATAGCATAAAGAATTAGTTTAAAATGAAAAACCACAAAAACTATAAGAATTCGATTGTCACAAATTTTCCACCGAGTTATGAAATAGCATGAACTCAATGCAAATGACATTTCATTAAAAGTTCAAAAACAAGAATTGGCCAGATTGCAATAATTAAAGAAATAACTTAAGTACAAAGCCCCACAATTATGGTTAGCCTCGATATTATTCCTCCACCGAAAGATAAAACAATTAGCTAAACATAATTAAGGAAAAGCTAAATAAAATTGTCATTAAATTTTAGAGAATGAAGAAACCGAGTACGTTGGTCTTTGACCATATTCAAGGATATATAGTGTTGAAATTCTAGGCCTATTTATGCTAAAAATAACTCTCTAAATAATCCTAATCAAACTAAAACACTAAACAAGAAAATTGAGTCTTCCTAAATAACTAAAAGGAAAGATAAAATAGGAATATAAAAGTAATGTAAATCTAATTTGGAAGTCTTTGCAATCAACTTGGAAACATCAGCCTTTAATTCTAATTTTGCTCTAAAATGTCAAAACTATCAGGTCTGATCGTTGTTTCTTAGCTTGGACTCTAGGGTAACTTCCAGAACAGTTCTAAAATGTTTCAAAACATCTTACTTTTCCTCATTTATACCCAAATTAGTCCCAGCACATCCTTATCTCCTAAATAAGCTCAAATTCACCACAAATTAGTAGTATACCATTCAAATGCTCAATCAAATTAATACTAAAATGTGTAGAATATGTGTGTTATCAATCTCGTTTTGGAAAGGGTCTGAGTGTTAGGAAGAAAATCAGTAAGAAGAAGAAAAGTAAGAAAGGAACTACAAATGTCTTCTTTCGCTGTGGCAAGGCAGGCCACTGGAAAAAGGATTGCAATGTTCATATTTCTAAACAAGTGAAGAAGAAGCCAAGTGAGTCATCTTCTTTAGGTATGTTAATAATAGAGAGTTTCTCTACAGTTCCCCATGATTCTACTTGAGTATTAGATACTGGTTGTTGTACTCATATTTGTACTTCTGTATAGGGATTCCAGAATAGTAGGAGGCTTGCAAAGAGGGAAATGGACCTAGGATTTGGAAATGGAGCACGGTTTGCTACAACAGCTGCAGGGACATATAGCCTTCATTTGCCTAGTGGCCTAGTTTTAGTTTTGAACAATTGCTATTATCTTCCTACTGTCACTAAGAATATTCTTTCTATTGCACTTTTAGCAACAAAGGGATTTGAAATTTTATTTTCTAATAATAAATGTCAAATTTAACGTGATAATGTTCTTTATGCTGGTGGAATATCTATGGATGGCATTTATGTTCTAGATACTATAACCGAAATCTAAATATGAACATTGTTGAGAAATCGAGATTAGAGAATGAGAAATCCTCATACTTATGGCACTATCATCTAGGCCATATAAATGACACTCGCTTAACTAAGTTACACAAATGTGGAGACTTAGGCCCAATGGAATGGGAATCCTATGGTGCATGCGAACCTTGTTTAAAAGGGAAGATGGCTAAGAAACCTTTCAAAGGAAAGGGACAATGTGCCACTAGTACATTGGAAATAATATATTCAGATGAATGTGGTCCAATGAGTGTTAAGACACATGAGGGTTTCGTCTACTTCATAACCTTTATCGACGATTACTCGCGAACAGTTAAATGTACCTTATGAGGTACAAGTTTGAAAGTTTTAAGAAATTCAAAGAGTTCGAAACCTAAGTAGAGAAACAACTTTGGAAAAGTTTCAAGAACCTTCGATCTGATTGAGGTGGTGAATACTTAAGCCAAGAGTTTTAGGATTATCTAAAAGATAATGGTATTTTATCCTAGTGGACACCTCCTTATACACCCCAACACAGTGCAGTGTCAGAAAGGAGGAATGGAACCCTATTCTATATGGTTCAATCAATGATGAGCAAAGCAAAACTCAACAGATCCTTTTGGGGTTATGCACTTGAGAGTGCAGTTTATATTCTAAATAGAGAGCCCTTTAAATAAGTTGATCAAACTTCGTACCAATTATGGTATGGTAAAAAACTAGCACTTTCTCACCTAAGAGTTTGGGGATGTCTTGCTTATGTAAAGACGACGAGTTCACATATGATGGGTCCTAAGCTTGACAGGTGTCTAAATCCCGCTGCTCTTTCAATCGTGGGACCATACTAATCTCATATTAGCAATGATCCCACGAGGGGCAGCCTGTGAGCACGGGATTTTTATTCCTGACTCGTGAGTTCGATGATGAAGTTATAATTTTTCCCTTGTTAGCTTTTCACATTTTGCAGGGTCCCGAAATCATCCAGAAATCATCTGCCTTGTTTCTTTGGGCCTCTTTTTTCCCTTTAAAGCCCAAACCAAGAAAAAGCCCGTTGCCTTATTTGATGTCGTTAAACGATATCACCGATATCGTTAAACGATATCGTGGTTATCGTTAACGATATCGAGTTGGCAAACAGACTAAAAAGCCATTTCCGCATTATTTATTCAAAAACACCCATTTCCACCCCCATAATTTGGACTTTTCCCTTAAAAACACCCTGTCAACATGTTTCCAACCCATGATGAACAATAATGGCGGGAAGAAAAAAGAGAAAAAGATAAAATAGGTGGGTGAACCACCAAATGAAAAAGGTGGACTTTTGGATTGAAGGGAGCCCATAAGGGCTTGATTTTTCAACAAACCAGGGGGAAAGAGGCTTTCCAGAGAGAAAAATTGAAGATCTCTGCATAAAGAATCAGCAAAAACAACCAAAGAATATACCAAAACACAAAAACACAAACCAAAGTTCCAAGTTTGAGGTTTTAGAACATTTCTAGAATCTAAACCCAAAGGAAGAAGGATCTCTAACTCTTTTCTTCCTCATTTCACATACCATATCTAGGAAGCACTGCCTTCCCTCAAAGAGTAGACCTTTAATCTCAATTTTCATCAAAAACTGCAAAACCGAACCAAAGAAACAAGGAGGATTTTCCATGTATTTTCATGGACCGAACAAAGTGGATTCACAGCTACAGGGTAAGCCTTTGAGTTTCTAAGTCTTGCTTCATGTGTTTTTATCATATATATGCGTTTGATGTGTTAAATATGTGAAAATGTAAAGATCGGTAAAAAAGCAAAAAACTGCATGTATTTTGCATATCCAATATCGTTGAACGATTTCGCGATATCATTCAATGATATCGTCATTTTCCAGGCAGAATACAGGGTAGAATATTTGTAAAATTTTTGGGTTTCGATTCATGTTTGAGAGGGTCAGTGGTGACCGTTCAGATCTAAGATCTAAGTTTTCAGTAACATGAAGCGTACATGTGAAAATTTTACAAACCCGAGTTTCATTTGCCGAAATGTTATTTTATCGATTTTAATATTAGTTTTTTTTGAAACATTTTTAATAATTTCACGATTTATGTTTTTTTTTACCTAGATCTATTTTCTGTCAATATTATTATGAAGTGTGCTAGGAAACCCTGACGAAGGGAACCGAAGTTCTCGGATAACCGACCCAACAAATATTCGCTTGTGGCATTCTCACTAAAATTGGTTAAATAAGCTTATGTGTATAAAATGAACTTTTTTATGAAAAAGAAATTTCGAACTCTCCGATGTTTTAAATTAGACCATACGGGTCTCGTAGAAATCAAAGCGAACATACTTGCAATTATGTGTGGCGTGCCGTACTTGTGCTAACCTTTGTGGATGCAGGTTGTCTAGGATAGATGTATGTTAGGATTTATTTTCCTTCGGGTATCGCTTTTAATGTTAAAATCAATGTAATATTTATTAGATATCGATGTATTCTAGGCGATTGTACCCCTTAGATTTCGATGTATTTAGGCGATTTGTAAAACCCCAAGCCCAATGATCTAATTAATACCTCGTAGAATAGGCACATTTAATTTCCTACGTGTTTACTTTCTACAAATTACTTATCGTTTTATTCATGCGCGATAAACATAAACTGAAATCATCTAGTTTAGTTCGAATATTATAAATGTGGTTTCTCTCGCAATGTAATTTAACTCAAATGACGACGAAATAGATAACTCATCCCGGACCCGAATCTCTGAACTATGGTATCGCTTAGGCTTAAAGGATCTAGGCTGTACCGAAATTTCCTGGAAGAGCTGATCCGGGTGGCGACTCTGAGTACCATAGGCTAGAGGTGCCGATCTTGAATCTTTTGAATTTGGAACCACTATTTCATTTTCAAACAAACCATGGTTCCCTCCGAGGAAACCTTTTTTCCAAAAGCCCAAATCCATGTTTTCGAAAACCCCATGCCCCATCTCACGGGGCCGGCGCCTTGCGACGTCAGCGCGGGACCTCCGAAATATCATCCGCTCACAGTGGCCACTCTGCTGGGGATATCTTTTTTGTAAACTTAAAAGTTTGAAAGATTGTTTGGATGAGTATTGAAAATTCATCAAATGAGTTAACCCACATTTGAAATATCGAACAAAGCATAGGCATTAGACGGATTAGCCATTAAGGTTAGGTTGCCCCATTTTTATTGAGAAGCTTGCGAATGTATACTTATGGTGATTGAAGGAACTTAGAGAGTGGATCACTTGTTGCCATACTGCATGGACTCTCTTGAAAAAGGGGGAAAAGTGTATCATAGTGCAACAAGAACCTTCTACATCAACAACCATTGACCAAACTCATATAAGAAAACCATAGAAACTTTCCCTAGGTCTACCAAAACAAATGCATCTTTTTGTGCAAGTTCGCTCCTTAATACTTCACAATATTAAGATGATCCAAGCCTAGATATTAGGAGCTTACCCCTTATACGTGGGAGATATAAGGTTGGAAGAGATACATTGTGTGCTATGTGCTATGTGTTCATCACATCACCAAGTTTATTTCACAAAAACATCATGCTAACACACGATTTGTTGTGTAGACATAAATTATACACACACATGTCATTATCCTGGTATCGTTTACCTAGAGTTAGACAGACCTGATGAGACAACGTCACCTAGGATTAGGATCACCCATGGTCAAAATAGTGTTTACTAAACACTCAGACCTCTGTCCGCTTAGATTCATGGAATTCTAAGCCTAGGCTATGACACATTATAATACCCGAACTCGAACCTAGAATTAGAGACGCGATGAGATAGTGTCACCTAAGATTAGGATCACCCATGTTTATGTCCTCATTCCCAAAAACATAGGGTATTATGCATTGTTTTACTTGAACTTGGACTCACCGAGAGTAATCCTTGGTGATGAACTCTCAAAATTTGAAAGTGTAATATCACTTGGATGATACGCGACCTTTTTTTTAGTTTTTTTGTTTCAAAAGGATTGGCAAACACATACTTGCATCTCTAGGATGCAACCCCCTTAAATGACTTTGGAATGCTTATTGCTACTTGAGTAATAAGCAAACTTCACTATTTTGTTTAAAATGGATTGGCAAAACACAGATCACCTTGACCTCAAGCACTTACTACACGGGTCGGGTCTTGTTGTCAATTGAGTCACATCTTTATTACTAATGACTAACCCTAGTTTGTTTCAAAAGGATTGGCAAACCACACTTACCTTCAGCAACAACATTTTACTCATCATGGCATATTAATCTTTATATTGCAGCCATTTCATGACCATTATATGCACTAGTCCATAGTCTGTCAAGCACTCATCCCATTTCTAACGATAATGGTTATGTTAGCTTTAGCTAAATCTTGGAAGCGGTCGGGTCATTAGCTCGTTCGGATCTCTCCCATCATGGCTCACCAAGTAGAATCATTTGTAGAGGGTCTCCCACACACGGATTCTAGTGAGTATTCGGGTTCAGGGTTCGGCTTAGGGTGAAGATCAGTGAACAGCTCAGGGAAAATTAGTGAAATGGTAGACCAATAGAACGTGTCAGGGGGAACTAATCAACTAGACCAGGGTGGGCCTACTACCTCTCAGTCTACGATAGGCCAAGAAATAGCCAACGCTCTCAATGAGTTTCTTCATAACGATCAGTTCACTCAAGCCATCCAATTCCATTCTCGCCCTAGATAACCGGAGGGCAGGGTGTCAGACCAAGAGGCCATCGGTAACCTCCAAGGTCCTACTGCTACCACCCACCCTGTGGCCGGGAGACCGGGCTCCTCCCCTCACGTCCTCCCATCTCCTAGCACATAATTCAAAGTTGGCCAAGTGGGGCCCACATTCCCTCAGACATAGTCCCCATTTCAATTTGGATAGAAAGGCTTCGGAGTGGGCCAGGCAATGAGTAGTAATGGTCAGGTGACAGGAGTGGTGGATTACTTGATTATAGAACCACTGGCTCAGCCGGCACAACCGAGTTACCATCAGGGGTCTCAGTAACATACAGCCACAACGAGGCTGGGAGTACCATCTTCGGGGTTCATTCCAAGTATGCAGTCAATTGTATCCTCCGCCGGGATCTTTCCCAAGTTTCCAAGCTCCTTCTTACAGTTATGGGGCAAATGTCAACACTATGACTATGCAATACCAGGGTCAATTCCCACCTTAATCGACTTATGCAATTCCTCCCAAGGGTCCAGTATATCCCCAGGTTCCATATAATCAGTTCAATGTTTCAGTTAGGCAGAAGAAGGGTTACTCAACTCCCTAACCCAGTATGGAAGAACTATGGTATCAATTTTTGGCAACCCACACGGAGGCTTTCATGCCACCAACTATCCAGTACCACCCACTGCACCAAGTGATGAGTGGCTCCCTGAGAACTTTACCGTGCCAGAGATAGTGAAATTTAACGGGGAAGGCGATTCCCAGGCCCACTTAACTAATTACCAGATGGTAATGAGAGCTTGACGAGTCAGTGATAAAATGCTGGTAAAAATGTTCACAGTCACGTTGGCACCCCCGGCCAATCGATGGTACAGTAATCTACCCCCGGAGGTGTCCCAGAACTGAGGGCTCCTTTCAGCAGCCTTGATAGAACAATAAGGCTTCAATTCTTAGATGAAGATGACCATGCAGAACTTGGAAGCCGTGAGACAAAAACCAGGAGAGTCGTTCAAGCCGTACTACACTCGATGAATGGCTACATAGGTATTGCTGAAAGATCATCTCAGTTTATGAGAGATGATTGCAGAATTGATAGCTGGAGCCCTGCCGGAATACAAAGAGGAGTTAGGAATGGATGCCTACCCTTCTTATAATGAAGTATTTGAAAAGGTTGAGCGAAAAGAATGGCTCAAATTTCTCGAGGAGACACCTAAAGAATAGCTAGTCAGCAAGTCGTGGTCCTGGAAGAATAACTCAGGGGCATCATCCTCCTACCCCACGCAGTCGAAGGGGAAGCAAGCTATAATCTGGGTGATCGAACAGGAACCTATGGTGGTAGCAAGATTATCAAAGGAGGAATGTCATGGGATCTCCCCGTATGAAGCCAACCTTGGATTTCTCTTCTCTAAGCTATGAGAGTTAAAGTAGCTAGATAGTTTGAAGACTTGGTCACCACCTAAGCCGGAGGAAAGGCAAAATTTTTGCAATTACCATGTTGTGGTAGGACACCATACCAACAATTGCGAAGATCTCCTGAAAGCCATCCGAAAGCTGGTTAAGGATGGAGTGGTGGTAGAACCAAGGCTAAAGCCTAGCATGAAGACTAACCCGCTCCCACGGTTCGATGGAACGGTGAACCTGATTAATTCGGGGCTAGAGGAAGAGCAGGTCATGAGATGCTTGAGGGAAGTGTTCGGTGAATCTGTGATGGTCATAGAAACAAGGACGGATAGAATCCTTCAAAACCAGATTCTAGGCATGCTGGCTCAATCAGCACCACGGGCGAGTTTTGCTGAATTAGTCCCAGATTATATCGAGAGCATGACAGATGACTATGACTTGTTCGAATCCATGTACATGATAGATGGAATGGATGAAAAGGTCAAGCAAGCTGATATGAAGAAGCAGCAGGCTAAACCCATAAACCCTCAAATCCTGAAAGCACGAAGGCAAGGATGACACCCCTCCCGTGGAGGAAGTGTTGCATAGGAAAGGGCCGATCAACTTGGATTCTTACCAATTTAAGAGGAGGCATGAGGAATCACAATACCAATGGTAGACACCCACCGAAACAAGGGTAATGGAGAATGGAATCTTGCGAGTGACCCATAGTGGGTGAGTTTTCATAAATAACCTGATCTAGCTTGGAAATTCCTTGGTCGAGGAAATCAGTAGGGATAACATAGAGCCACCTTTACTGCTTGTGGTAAATGAAGATTAACTAGAAGTAGACCCCCTAGTCAATCAACTTAAGAACACCCAGGCCAAGTACAACATATGGTAGCTTTTGCATTTCTCCGAGGCACATTGTCGAGGGTTAGTGCAGAAACTAATGGAGATGGAAGTGACACCGACTACTTCGGTGATCGAGATTTGCTCAGCTATAGGGAAGGGGATACCCTTGAAGAAAATCCTTTCCATCACGTTCGACCAGTTGGATCTGCTACCAGAACGGAAAAATCACAACAGGGCCCTCTTTATCAAGGTCAATATCTTTGACAGATCAATTCCTTGCATCATGGTGGATGATGGTTCGGCCTTGAATTTGTACCTGTTTAGGGTGCTACCTTATCGGGGATTAAGTGAAGCTATGTTGGGAAGGTCTGACACTGTTATCCAAGCCTATGACTACTCAATGCGTGGGGTGGTAGGCACATTCACTACAATTGTGGTGGTTAATGGGTGGAATCCGAGGTAAAATTCACTATACTAGACATACTCATCTCGTACTCCTTACTACTGGGAAGACCTTGGATCCATGCCATTAGTGCAATACCCTCCACACTCCATCAGAAGATCAAGCTGGTTCACTAGGGAAAACCAGTTACTATAGAGGCAGATGAAGATTCTATAATGGCGGCATCGACCTTCGCGGAACAGGGTCCACATGTAGCTATGATCAACCAATAGGAGGTGGAGAAGAGGAAGACGATTCCCATAGGCTACCGCTACTTCTTGGTAGGTCTGAAATGAATGATGAAGAGGCAGGGATTTATTCCGAGTAGAGGGCTCAGAAAGTATCACCAGGGGATAGTGGAAGCCATAGACCCTCTCCTGCTGACCCCTAGAGCTGGACTTGGGTTTACCCCCAAACATAAAATCTACAAGCACAAACGACCACTTTTCTACAACATGGTTAGTGTGTGCACCATTGAAGGGGAGAAGCAATACTTGGGGGAGAGTGAACCCATGATGAGGAATGGAGAATCTGTGCCAGGATTTGAGATCTTCGGTGATGTGTACGATTTCACCAAGGAGTGTATGCTGGCACCAATCATTGAGTCTGTGGATGGCTCAGGGTGCTCTGAAGAGGTTGAGGTGGTAGGGAAAGTTCAAGCTATTACCCCAAAAGCGGTTGCTGCAATGATGAAGGCCAAAGGGAAGTCCAAAATGTTCATTTAAGATGAACTCAAACCTGAACCCATGATGGATGAAGTCCAAGATGCCATCGAAGCCATCACCAAGGCCCTTGCAGACCTGATGAAGAAGCATGGGAACACCCTAGACAAGTTAGCAGTAGCGGCAGAGGTAGTCACCAAAGCTACAACCATGGAGAAGAAGGAAAAACCTGTTGAGCCCACCATTAAAGAGCCAACTGCAGTGATAAATGAAGACCTTCCGCCTGTGGAGGAGAGTGATGCTAGTGATGTAATTTTTAATATTGCGAACATTTTTTATGTTAACAACTCTGCCTATGAGGCATTTCATTTAATGAATCAGGACTTTACGTACTTGTGTGATGTCTCGCTAGATGGAAGCATACATTTTCATGATCATTCACATAATGTTTTCAGCATAACTGATATTTCATGCAATGAAATCAATTTAAGTACGGATGAATCACCTAAAATGGTGATGATTTTGAGTGATATGACTCCTGAAGATGAGCGTGAGATAGTAAATGTACTTTGAAAATACGTGGTAGCATTCACTTGGTTATATGAAGACATGTCAGGTGTCGATAGAGAGATCACCGAGCATAGAATCCCAACTGATCCACAAGTCAAGCCAGTCAAGCAAAAGCTGCGAAGATTGCGACTGGAATGGGCCAAAAAGGTGAAAGTGGAAGTAGCCAAATAGATAGAAGCCAAATTTTTGGAAGTGGTTGTGTATCCCACTTGGCTAGCCAACATTGTGCCAGTTGCAAAGAAGGATGGGAAAGTTCGAGTACGTGTGGACTTCCGAGATCTGAATAAAGCTTCACTAAAAGATGACTTCCCTCTACCCCATAAATGTCTTGGTCGATAGTGCTGCTAGGGTTGCTATGTACTCATTTATGGACAGTTTCTCAGGATACAACCAAATCCTCATGGCAATCGAGGACAAGATCAAAACTGCCTTCATCACCGAGTGGGGGGTTTACTACTACAGGGTTATGCCTTTCGGATTGAAAAATGCCGGAGCAACCTACCAAAGGGCCACAACAGCTTTGCTACATGACCTAATCCATAAGGAAGTAGAGGTATATGTGGATGATATGCTTGTTAAGTCTAACACTCACAAAGAACATCCTGCAGTCCTTGATTAGTTTCTTACTCGGATCAAGAAATACAACCTATGGTTAAACCTGAAGAAGTGTGTATTTGGGGTCACCTCAGGAAAGAAACTGGGGCATATAGCGAGTCAAAGGGGAATAGAAATGGACCTTAAAAAGAGCCGAGCCATTAAAGAGATGCCAGTACCTACAACAGAGAAGGGAGTACGATCATTCTTGGGATCACTACAGTATGTTAGCAGGTTAATCATTCACTTAACCACCATCTGGAAACCAATCTTTAAGTTGCTACAGAAATAACAGTCGGTGGTTTGGAATGACCAGTGTCAAATCACGTTCGACAAAATCAAGCAATACCTGATAAAATCGCCTATCCTGAAGCCTCCCACTGCAGGACACCCTCTTATTCTCTACTTAGCTATTGAAGAGTCCTCTGTTGGAGCCATGCTAGTACAAGAGGATGATAGTAAGAAGGAGCACATGATATACTACTTGAGCAAGAAGTTGCTAGAGTATGAAACTCGCTACACGGTGGTGGAGAAGATTTGCGCGGCAATGGTATGGCTGATTAAGAAGCTACATCACTACTTCCAATCTCATCGAATTCAGGTAGTGGCCAAGGTCTACCCCATGAGGTATTTGTGCTAGTCTCCCACATTGGTAGGCAAGCTTTCCCGGTGGCTGTTACTCCTCTCCGAATTTGACATTGAGTATAGCACAAAGAAGGTTATCAAAGACCGAGCAGTGGTAGAATTCTTAGCCAACCAGGCAATCAATTCCAATTATGTGGAAAACCTAGAGTTCCCAGATGAGTAGTTATCGTAGAAGAAGTCAAGAGAGAGTGGACCATGTACTTCGATGGCACTATGAACCGCAAAGGGGTAGGCCTGGGAGTGGTTTTGATCACACCATAGAAAGAAGTAATCCCGTTGTCAAAACATTTGGAGTTCCCAGTCACAAATAATGGGGTAGAATATGAAGCATGTCTATTTGGATTGGAAGCACTAAGGAATGTGAGAGCCAAGGAAGTTTCAGTTAACGAGGATTCAGCTCTAGTAATTTGACAAGTGACCGGAGTGGGAGATCAAGGAAGACTCACTTCGCCCATACTTGGAAGCAGTTTGGGAAGCCTTTGCTAAGTTTGAAAAATGTGTCTTTCGCCATGTGGTACGTGAAGAAAATCAAATGGAAGACTCTTTAGCTACTCTAGCCTCTATCTGGGAATGGTTCCAGACCCAGGCCATCAAACCATTAATCCTTCAATCGGCTAGGGAGCCCTTTTATTGCGGAGCAGTGACCGTTGATGAAGACTCGGACTCGGGCTACTGGTATTTTGATATTGTTAGGTTTCTGAAAAATGGGATCTATCCTGAGGGCACCACAAATTCTGAGCGCACTTCCCTCCGTCGCCTCACCGTCCAATTCAAGCTTCTCGACAATGATTTATTTCAACGCACTCCGGAGGGTTTATTACTTCATTGTTTGACTGATAAAGAGGCTCTGCTCGTCATTCGGAGACTCCATGCAGGCGATTGTGGCCCACATATGAATGGCTTAGCACTAGCAAAAAGGATCCAATGTCAAGGGTATTACTGGACCACTATGGTCGAGGACTACATCACAGAGGTTAAGAAATGCCACGAATGCCAAATCTACTAGGACCTTAGTCATCTGCCTCCCTTGGATCTCCACAATTTATCTACTCCTTGCCCATTCTCGGTGTGGGGGATCGATATAATTGGAGAGATTCTCCCTTCCTCTAGTAATGGCCACAGATTCATCATAGTGGCAATCGACTACTTTTCTAAGTGGGCAATATCACCACCAAGAAAATGGCCAAGTTCATAGAAAAGCACATCGCACTTGGTATGGGATCCCCCATCACATCATCTTAGATAATGGAGACCAATTACAAGGGGTAACAACAGAGCCAATTGAGAAGTACAGTATCGAGCATCACCGCTCTTCACCTTATAGATCGCAAGCCAATGGGGCAATTGAGGAAGCTAAAAAATCCATAAAGAAGATCTTGAGTAAGATGGTGACTACCTACCGAGATTGGGTGGATAAGTTACCTTTTGTAGTCTAGGGTTATAGAACGAGCATTCGGACCCCCACAAATCAAACACCGTTCTCACTCGTAAACGGAATGGTAGTAGTTTTTCTAGTAGAAACAGAGGTGGGATCTGAAGGATAACACTGGAAGCCAAGTTAGGAGAATCGGAATGGGCCAGAGCGAGATTTGAATAGCTTAACATGATTGATAAGCGTCACCTCAAAGCCTTAGATCATCTGCAAATGTATCAGCAACAGATGGCCAGAGCGTACAACAACAAGTTCAGGCATCAGAAGCAACCTCCAAAAGCAAGAGATTTGGTACTGAAGCACTTGAGACCTCGAATGTGGATGTGAGAGGGAAATTCAGACCCAACTAGGAAGGACCATTTGTAGTCAAGAAAGTGCTAAGCAAAGAATCAGTCAAGATCACGGATATGGAATGTAATGAGTTTGTCAACCCCATCAACCAAGATAAACTTAAGCGCTACCACGTTTAGGAAAAGAACTAAATCTAGAAAAGCAGTACAAAAAAAATACATATGTAAATAGGCCCGTCAGCAGATACTCTTTTGGTTAAGAAAAAATTAGGGTCTTTTCTTTCTTTTCTTTTTGCTTCTAAGAATATAAGATAGTCCGCTGAGTTGAAAACCCGAAAAGGGCGATTCAGGCAAAACTTAGGACAAAACAGTGAGAAATAAATTCATTAGTTAGAAAAACCAAGAGGGCTACCTAATGATTGGAGTCGGATCACTCGAAATATTTGTACTTCATTTCATTTCATCAATGAAGATATCATTTCTGGCTGAAAATTTTTAATGTGTATGTTCAGGGAAGTGCATGAATGCCAATGGCTGAAACATCACAAGTAAACAACAAACATTTTATGATACGATTAGTGCAATAATTTGTAATTAGGAAAAGAAAAGATAAAAAAATCCGATAGAGTCATACCACACTGGTATACTCAAAGCAAAAGTTGATTAGTTTTCTTCTTTTATTAAAATAGCATCATTCTCGATGATTCATCAAGCTGGCTCTATCCACGATCATAAGGGCTCAACCTGTCCTCTCTCAAACACTCATGTGTCACCCAAACATAACCCCAGGGTCCATCAGAGACCTAATCTCTCCTAACCATCCATGGTAGAACCTGTCAATCTATGTAGCCTCGATTGCCCTGTAATCAAGATGAGTAAATCGAGTGTGCTAACTCCATAAGATCGGAAACCTGTCTGGCTAAGAATGATGCCACTCTAAAACCTGGAAGGTGCATATGTCACGTGATATCTTTTGACATCTCCCGTACTGCCTACAGATACGACTAGGGGAGTAGAAGGTTGTGTGGTATAAGCCCATTAACAGAATCCCATCTTCAAAAGTCAAGACTGCAAAGTGAGTAATTGCCCACTAGGGGCAAAGCCAACGGATCCTGTCATTAGAAAGCGTACTGAATATTTGAATCCAATTCTCCTCAGTCATCTGGGAGTGTCCCTTAGTGGTCAACCCCCGCCTGTTGTACGCAATGGGTGAGTAATTGGAAGGGTTTCCTCGAGGAAAGCCAATCAGATAAAGCTTCTCCACCAGCCAAACCTGAAGTAAAAGCTTGTTTAGCAAGCCAACAAATGAGGAAATCAATATGTGGTTATTACTGGTCTACCTCAAGAAGCGTGAATCGGTCATCGACCAAATCAGGGCAAGAGATAGCAGCATCCATGCTAATAAAATTCTCTGCTAGCACCAGT
This sequence comes from Euphorbia schlechtendalii, assembly GCA_949673415.1. NCBI lineage: Eukaryota > Viridiplantae > Streptophyta > Magnoliopsida > Malpighiales > Euphorbiaceae > Euphorbia > Euphorbia schlechtendalii. The sequence continues at coordinate 8,117 of CATIWQ010142015.1, read as the reverse complement.
GTAGATAGAGAATTACCCCGATGAAGAGGATCGATAACGGACATTAGCCAGAACGGGGTAACATGACCAACTCTGTAGATAAATTTTGACATCAGAAGCAAAGCCACCATGTACGGCTATACAATATGAGATCTAGGGGAACTGATGCACCACTCCAGCACAGTAGTAACCCGAAATCCCCTAGAATATGGTGGGTGAGCAAGAAAAGAGGCCATGGAATCCAAGTTCCACAAACCCCGGATGTCAGCCTCAACACCAAAGTGGAAGGATGGGATCGTAAATGGAAAGGAATGAGGACAAGGTAGTCCGAGGATGGCTTGATACTCCTCGATCATTGGGCATAATTCTTGTTGGGAAAACCGAAAGACATGGGTGATCGGGTCCCAAAACGAAACTACAGCCCTAACCAAAGCCGTATTCACAGGGCGGAATGTAAGATAGCGGAGGTCCCGTAAGTCAAACCTCTCAAGTTTATCCTAGTCAGGATTCTTCAATGTGCGCGGGAAAGTTCAAAGCTATTGGTTGTGGGATGCCATTTGAAGAAAAGAAGGAAAAGAGCTAGATGAAATCCCTCAAAGACCTGTGTTACCTACACCTATATTAACCACACGCATTAGCAATAACATTCATTCATGCATATATGAAAGCATCCACAAGCAAGCAAGCATATTCATGAAATTAAACACCACATGTGAGGACCTGGCGCATAAAGGCCAAGATCCTCTTATCCTTTCATAAGCCTGGAATTTTCAGAATGTTTAACAAGGTGAAGTTATTTAAAAGAATCCAGTTTGAGATACGCCAAAAACATAAAAAAAAAAAGTTTATCCCAACTATAAAAGCATCAATGGAACCCAAAAAGCTACAAAATAGAAAGGGTAAAAAGTTCTTCATCTAGGAAGAATCCTCCTCGTCCTTTTTGGTCCTAGTGATGCAGCTATACACCTCTACATCCCTGTTCCCTGACCTGCCCCGGCGCATACTTGATCGAGAAGGAGTCCCCCAGTACACCCTAGATCGGCTCCTAGATGACATCATCGGATGAACAGCCCTCTATGCTTAAGCCTGGGCTAGCTGTCTCTCCAGGTCCCCTATCCTCAGAGCTTGATCTCTCATACGACCCTCAAGGCTTTGAACAGTGGCCTAGGAATTCAAGAGATCCTGGTACTCGTTGGCGATCAAGGCCTACGATGGATAACATGCATCATAACATAAACATTTAAGGGGCATACACAATCATCACATGCATGCATAACTAGTTCATATATTTTCATGAAATTTTGAATAGGATTACCTCAGCTGTCCAGTTTTGCGCAACAATCATATCACGAGCAGATAGGTAGTTGCGGACATATAGCTCAGCATCAGCCCGGGGAACCTGCCATTTGAGAAACAAAGTCAAGATATAAATTGAAGGAATTGAAAGTCAAAGCTTCAAAGAACGAAACTCACATGAGTGGTATCATAAGGAGAAAAACTCATGGGATACGTGCTCTGGGGTAGAGTATAATTCCATCGCTCACCCCACTCTCGCCATCAAGGAAAAGCTAGTCTCTAGATATGTAGTAGAATGGCCCTCCACAAAGCTAGGGATACGATGCATCTGGTCCTCAGAGCCTGATCGATGTACCCGAGCTTACTTCCTTACATCAACCTGTTTAACAAAAGCTATAAATACATAAAAAAAATAATAAGAATCTAAAAGAGATCAAGTTGAGAAGATATTCATACCCTCGAAGAGCTCAGGCCACCACCTCTGTAATCCCCGCTACTAATAGGATCGTCATCGTCACCTCCCATATGACCATGACCGCCTTCGCCGCCTCCATGGTCCCAGCCACCGCCTCCACAGCTAAGGTCTCCAATGCCGAGGTCCCCACCACCAATATCATCGCCTCCATGACCCAGACCATCATCAGGACCATCATCGCCACCGTCGCTACCTCCGTATAGCTCCTCCTCCTCATCCTCGGAGGAAACCACGCCCAACATCTCCGCTGCCTTTCGACGATGCTAATCCTCCGTATCGTCATCAGAAATGCCAGGGTAAGGAGGGATCAGGCACCCTAGTTGCGCCGAATACAAACCACTAATAGAAGGAACCGCCATGCCGTTTCCTTCAAAGAAGGTAGCGTGATCCACCTTAGACCTAATCTTCAAGTGCGGCCAGAAAATGCCCGTAGGAGGACAGGAAGGCACAAGTCGCTCTGCATCGCTCGAAGTCCACCAAGATCGGACTCTCTCCCCCAGGTACCACTCAAGAGAGAGGGGAGAGTCTAAGACTAGTCGGTGGTCATCAACATCAGCCCTCATAGTCACCACCGCATCCCGATTTGGCATGGTGGTCCAAGAATCTGAATCAATCTGCAATAATAAGAGAATTTGTTGATTATAACGACATAGTAAAAAATGAAGACAAAAATGATTAAAGGAGCAAATCAACACCTGCCTGGTGGTTAGATGGCTAAGGTGCTCTCGATATCCGGTTCTCCATTGGAGGATACCACCGAATGACCGGCACCAGATGGCTAATAGGGGCTCACCCTGAACTGGCTTGGTTTTGAAGACCGGATGGGTAAGAATTTGGTAAGAGAAAGCCCAGACCTGCAAGGAAATCAAAGTCAAACAAAGCTACGAAAATAAGGAAGGATAAGAAATAAAGTCTGAAAGGCAATCAATTACCTAGAGGATGATGTGGCTCAACTTGAGGGCCTTCTCGTGAGCCCTCACAACGCAATCTAGGCCATAATACATTTGGCCCAAAATGGCCCTCGGCTAGTTGAAAATCGGGATAGAGGCCAGATACTCAACTGCAGAGATCAACCCGTAGTTGATCCTGCTGGAAGTGACGGGGAAGAAGAGTACTGTCAGCAAGAAAATAACAAAGGAGAGCACGCAATAAGCCCATGACACCTCAGGCACCACCTCCATCGCGGCCTAATACAGGCTCAGCTCCTTGTAAGAGAGCCGACCCGAGCGCGGGGCCAAGCTAAACAACTTTGGAAACCGATTGATGACCCGGTGGGAAGTGGAGAAATGTTCCATGAAAAAATCAAAGTGAATGGCCCCTTGGTGCTAGGAGATGCCTATCATGGCCACCACATCTGATGGTGTAATAGTCAACTCTCCCACTGGAAGATGGAAGGTGTGGGTAATCTCAGACCACCGCTCAACCAGGGTAGTAAGAGCAGGGTGAGACAAATGCGGTATGTGACTCGACAAGATCTGTGCGAGCACGCCAAACCCGGTGGCATCAATGGCGGCCCGAAGCTCGGGGATCTCCAGTAGTGCGACTCCACCAATGCTCCATAGCTCCTATACCAGAGAAGTTCGTATAGGTCTGCGGCTGCAAAAGATAAAAATAAAGTACAGAAGATCAATCTCAAAATCAACATGAGATTCAGTATGCTTTTACTTTAATTCTTTCGGGAATAACATACTAGGCTAAAAGAGCGCTCAAACGCGGTTTTTAGACGAGGCAGAAAACATTCTGCCTCCCTTTGCGATATCGATAACGATATCAAGAGATATCGTTAAACGATATCCTAGATATCGTTAAATGATATCACAATGATAGAGGCAGAAATAGCCTCTATCGAGATTTTAATCCTTAAAAATCTAAATTTCTTCAATTAAATCCTGCACATCAGGTTCTAAATCATCTTAAACTATGCATAATTAATGTATAAAGCCTAATCATGCATCAATTTCATCTAAATCATACATTTTTAACAAAATTAGGAGACTTTTGGGTTACCTGGACTATTGAAGCATCTTCCCCGAGCCTCGGGAGGAGAGTGTCGATGCTAGAATTGAAGGAAAAACTGAGAAACTCATCTTCTGGCTCAAAACAAAGAGTTTTCTCCACAGGGTACCGTTTGAATCCTGGAATATCAGGATTATCTTCGAGGGAAGAGAAAGAAATGACTCTTGGATTGCGAGACTTGATCTTGCACAACATATTTTCTCAAGTTTGGGGAGAAAATAAGTTTTTGGAGAGAGGGGCGATTTTAATTTCAGGCCAACCCAATTCTTTTTTTTTGTTCGGCCCAAATGCATTTCAGCTCTTTAAAAATTCATCTTTTGGTATATTTTAACTTTGAAGACGACCCGCAAACTATTGGGACTTGACAAAATGTTTTCAAAACTCAGTTGCACCGACCTGAGAAACCAGCACGTTTTCAATTCTTGATTGAAGGGGTAAAAATTTTTGCTTCCAGCAATCTTAATCAAAAAATTAAAACATGCATTCATTCATAACTTGCATTCTTCAAAATCCTAACTTTTTACTGTCATCCGAACTTTCTACAGTTAAAAATCCTAACTTTTTACAGTCATTCGAACTTTTTACAGTTTAAAATCCTGACTTTTTACAGTCATCCAAACTTTCCACAATTCAAAATCTTGACTTTTAACAGTTCAAAATCCTAGCTTTTTATAGTCATCCGAACTTTTTACAATTCAAAATCCTGACTTTTTATAGTCATTCGAACTTTCTATGGTTCACACCTTATCCCGGCCTTCGCCTGGTCAGCAGGTTTTCTATGGTCCACTTCGTCAATAGGCTTCTCACAGCCTACACACGGGATTCTCAACTAGGAGAACGGAGGCACATGGTTAACGTTCTCTCCCTAATGATTCCATTGGTATCATTCACCCGGAGGTTAATCTCTTAGGGCATTCATCGCCAAGCAGGTAATCGCATGGGGTACGGAGAGGCCAATCCCCGACAACGCCGCACCAAGATGAAAGCTTCCAGCCATCATCCCCAAGAGTGCCAACAACGACTGGGTATGTATTATTTCTAAACCCCGCTGCTCTTTCAATCATGGGACCATATTGATCTCATATCAGCAATGATCCCACGAGGGGCAGCCTGTGAGCACGAGATTTTTACTCCTGACTCGTGAGTTCGATGATGAAGCTGTAATTTTCCCCTTGCTAGCTTTTTACATTTTGCAGGGTCTCGAAATGGTCTGGAAATCATTTGCCTTGTTTCTTTGGGCTTCTTTTTTCCCTTTAAAGCCCAAACCAAGAAAAAGCCCGCTGCCTTGTTCGATATCGTTAAACGATATCACCGATATCGTTAAACGATATCATGGTTACTGTTAATGATATCGAGTTGGAAGATAGGCTAAAAAGCCATTTCCGCATTATTTATTCAAAAACACCCATTTCCACCCCATAATTCGGACTTTTCCCTTGAAAACACCCTTTCAACATGTTGCCAACCCATGATGACCAATAATGGGGGGAAGAAAAAAGAGAAAAAAATAAAATAGGTGGGTGAACCACCAAATGAAAAAGGTGGACTTTTGGATTGAAGGGAGCCTATAAGGGCTTGATTTTTCAGCAAAACAGGGGGAAAGAGGCTTTCCAGAGAGAAAAACTGAAGATCTTTGCATAAAGAATAAGCAAAAACAACCAAAGAAAATCCCAAAAGATAAAAACACAAACCAAAGTTTCAAGTTTGAGGTTGTAGAGCATTTCTAAAATCTAAACCCAAAGGAAGAAGGATCTCTAACTCTTTTCTTCCTCATTTAACGTACCATATCCAGGAAGCACTGCCTTCCCTCAAAGAGTAGACCTTTAATCTCAGTTTTCATCAAAAATCGTAAAATCGAACCAAAGAAATAAGGAGGACTTTCTGGGTATTTTCGTGGACCGAACAAAGTGGATTCACAGCTATGGGGTAAGCCTCTGAGTTCCTAGAGTCGTGCTTCATGTGTTTTTATCATATATATGCGTTTGATGTGTTAAATATGTGAAAATGTAAAGATCGGTAAAAAAGCAAAAAATTGCATGGATTCTGCATGTCTAATATCGTTAAACGATATCGTGATATCATTCAACGATATCAAGATATCGCCAAACGATGTCATTTTCCAGGCAGAATACAAGGCAGAATATTTGTAAAATTTTCAGGTTTCAATTCATGTTCGAGAGGGTTAGTGGTGACCGTTTAGGTCTAAGATCTGAGTTTTCAATAACATGAAGCGTACATGTGAAAATTTTACAAACCCGAGTTTCATTCGCCAGAACGTTATTTTATCGGCTTTAATATTACTTTTTTACTGAACATTTTTAATAATTTCATGATTTATGTTTTTTTTACCTAGATCTATTTTCTGTCAATATTATTATGAAGTGTGTTAGGAAACCCTGATGAAGGGAATCGAAGTTCCCGGATAACCGACCCAAAAAATATTCACATGAGGCATTCTCACTAAAATTTGTTAAATAAGCTTGTGTGTATAAAATGAACTTTTTTTATGAAAAAGAAATTTCGAACTCTCTGATGTTTTAAATTAGACCATACGGGTCTCGTAGAAATGAAAGTAAACATACTTGCAATTATGTGTGGCGTGCTGTACTTGTGCTAACCTTTATGGGTGCAGGTAGTCTAGGATAGATGTATTTTAGGATTTATTTTCCATCAGGTATTGCTTTTAATGTTAAAATCAATGTTATATTTATTAGATATCGATGTATTCTAGGCGATTGTACCCCTTAGATTTCGATGTATTTAGGCGATTTGTAAAACCCCAAGCCCAATGATGTAATTAATACCCCCTAGAATAGGTGCATTTAATTTCCTACCTGTTTACTTTTTGCAATTTACTTACCGTTTTATGCATGCGCGATAAGCATAAACTGAAAACATCTAGTTTAGTTCGAATATTATAAATGTGGTTTCTCTCACAGTGTAATTTAACTCAAATGACGATGAAATAGATAACTCATCCCGGACCCGAATATCTAAACTTTGGTATTGCTTAGGCTTAACGGATCTAGGATGTACCGAAATTTCCCGGAAGAGTTGATCCGGGTGGCGACTCTGAGTACAATAGGTCCCGATCTCGAGTCTTTTGAATTTGTAACCACTTTTTCATTTTCAAACAAACCACAGCTCCCTCCAAGGAAACCTCTTTTCCAATAGCCCAAATCCATGTTTTAAAAATCCCCACGCCCCATCTCATGGGGCCGGAGCCTCGCGGAGTCTGCGCGGGACCTCTGAAATGTCATCCGCTCACACTTGCCTGTCCAAATTTTTTAGAGGCTAGCCTCACCAAGTTGTTTGGCGAGGCTCGCCAAACTCTTTGGTGAGCCTTGCCAAATATCGGTGAGGTAGGCTCTGGATCTGTTTTCTCGTGGTGTTTTCATAATATTTTGTGTCAATTAATTTCTGAATTAAAGGAAAAATAAATAATTTTATTAGAAATGTCCTTTTGAATTCAGAGATGAGGAAGATTTCCATTTTGAGACATCTGGATATTCAAAAATTGTGTGATTCAAGGATAAAATTCAAAAAAGCCATCATCATTGAAAGCACGAGCTGGTACGAAATCCCATGTTAATAGTTACCCCTCTTGTGATCCCTGCTAGTCGAATAGCTAGTATGATCATACAAAAAGAGCGAAGGGATAGAAAGAATATCTGACTGGTGTGGTTGGTGATTTCTTATTCTTAATTTGGTGATAACATGGGCTTTCCTTTCAGGCATCGTTTTAAATTGGGTCATCCGTTTCTTTCTTCAGAGTTTACTTGGCGTTTACTGCCCCTTATGGGCAGACCCGATGTGGTCATTTTGCACCCTTTTTGAGTTGACATCCAATTAATTCTGCTTGTTGCTAAGGTATGTTGCTTGGGAAAAGGTTAACCGAATTGTTTCCTTATTTTTGTGCGTTTCACAAGTGGGAGGTTGAGTTGTTCCCTGTGGCAAATTAATGAAAATATCACGTTAATATATTTTATAATGATTTAATTATTTGATTGAGTTTATTCGAAGCAAAATTTTTTGCCACTTCAATCAAAAATTAAAAACATTAAGGAATAAATAAAGGAAATGAGTTTAAGAAATATTGGGGATGTCCCGTGAATCGCTCCATTATGTTAAGAGACTTTTATTGTAAAATAGCAAAGTAATAATAAATTGGTGGGGGCCCACTTATTCTCTTTATAAATAGGGTTCCTTCTTTCTTTATTTCTTCACTTTTGCAATCCTCTTCTCTCTCTAAACTCTCTTGCTCCCTCTTCTCTCTAGAAAATGTGTTACCGAAATCAGCGGTAGGGCGCCCCAATTCCCTTCTAGCCTTACTCCTCAACACACCGATGAG
>CATIWQ010142004.1:0-12920 GCA_949673415.1 Euphorbia schlechtendalii | reverse complement strand
ATATATTGTTAAAAAAAGTTGAACAATAGTAAAAAATTTTAAAATTAAATAATAATTATTTCAAAAAATAATGAGGTAAATTCGATTTTTTTATTAATGATTCTTATTATAAAATGGGAAATTCTAGCAACTCATTTTATTACAAAAGTTAAACATAAAAATTTAATCAAATAAAAATTACATTAATTTATATAATATTATTTAAAAACAGTTTGCATAATAATAATTAAATCAAAATTTATTTTACCAAAGAACATATTTATTGATTAATTAAAGTAAAAGTTAAATCGAAAAAAGTAAAAATAATATAAAATGTTCAGAAGTCTTGCAAGTCAACTAATAAACAGGTGTAGGCTACCTAATAAACATGGTCGAGTGGTGCATTTGTTACCACAAGTGTCAATTTTAAGAGAAAGTGATTAATTATATTTTATTTGGAAATAAGATACCACGTGTCCCATTTTTTATTAATAGTCTACAAATTGCAATATTTTAATTACATAATTAAATTTTCACCTCCACTCACTTGTTATTCGAACGAAATCTCCTCTCATGATACATATGTGCTCAACTACTTGAGAAAAACCGTTTCCAACTAGTATGAGTAATCATATATTTTTTGTTCTGAACCTTAGTTTGAAAGTCTCTAACTAGAAATCCAAAGTCAAATATTTTATGAATTATTAAAATATACCAACTCATAGAACAATTAAAATAAAAATAATTGTATTAAAGTAAAGCCAAAAAAAATACATTCCACAGAGCATAAATAAATTAAGAGATGAATAATTACCACAAAATGCGGTTATGAAATCGTATTCTGATATTTGAAAGACCCTTAGTGAAATATTTGGAAGACCCTTAGTGAAATAACATCTAATGGCTTCGTTAATTTATTTATTTACATAATTGTAAATATTCTAATAGTTATTACATAAAATATCATTTTAAACTTTTCCTTTTAAAATAATTATTTATCTCAATTAGATAACTTTAGCAAATTTCTTAAAAAATTTAAAACATTTATAACCATAATGAAAAATATGATCCTATTTTGGTTATGGCCTCATGTCGTCGCATTCATATTCTATAAACAAGACTCAAAAATAGAGAAACGGTAAATGGAGGCAAGTGAAACACATTTTAAAAACTAATTAGTTGTTAAGTCCTTAGTAACTTGTGTTTAATTGTCTTAGCTTAGTAGTAGAGATTGAGTTTGTGATTCTAGAAGTCACAAGTTCAAATCATATTTGGGATGTGTTGGTAATTTTCCTTTGTAATTTAATAATATAAACGCATTTGCACTAATTTTTTTTTGAAAAAAAAATCCCAAACAATATGAATTTTTTGTATTATTAACCTACTGTGTACACAATATATACATTACAATTGTCCTAATTAGACAACAATTAAAGTGGGAATAATATTGAAAGAGGAATTTGAATGTGCTGCTATTTGGTGAGAATTCCACAATAGGAATATACAAATAATTAGGAATAGAGAGAAGTGCTCAAGAATACTATTTAGCATAGCTTTCCTTAATTAACAGCAAGCTTGATTGCAACGGTGTTACATTAACAAAAATGTGTGAAGCAACTAGCTTCATACATTTTGATAGATATTTTATGACTGGCATGTGATTAGATGAAGCAAGCAAGAGAGTTGTTGTACTTTTGTAGTAGTCTTTTTTGTGTATCTTAATTGTTTGCTAGAAAATATATTAGATGGATAAAAAATACTTTTAAAAATCATATTCAAAATTTGAAAAATATTTTCTCAAGTTATATGGTTGGGGTAATTGTTGATGCGTTTCTACTCACTCCTAATACAAAAGCAAATCACAGGTCCACGTTTATACACTATTGTAAAAAAATAAGTTGAGTTCATGTTTTATGTTCATTGAAATGTAATTTAAATTTCATTTAGTTAGTTCTGGATTGATCCAATTAGTAGTGATATCAAGGCCCATTAAAGGCCTCAAGGCCCACTAACTACTAAAAGGCCTAGGTAGTTACAATCTGGGCTTAAAAGGGAAAGTTCAGCCTCAGCACAAACACGCGCCGATGATCCATCAGCGTAACACTACGTCGATGTAAAGCCTTTCAAATGAATGACCTTCAGCGTTACCCACCGCGCCTGGGCTGACATACCATCAGCAGGACCCATGCTAATACGGCGCACTCCTTCTCTTTCCTCTGTCACATTAAATACAACTCTGAATGGTAGGGACGAATCATTTAATACTCCGACGGCTGACAAGACCCCCAAGCGGCTTGCCACATATGCAACTCTTGCAGACGAGTCCCGCATATCATCATTACATGTAATCCTATAAATAGCAAGACAATCTCCCACTGTAGAGGTAACTATTATTCCAAGAACACACTGAAACCACTCTTCTTAGACATTTGACTTAAGTATCGGAGGGTCTCCGCCGGAAACACTTCCGATCAGGGACTTGTTTTGCAGGTTCCGAAGATCTCGAAGACAGCGGACTTAATTCAAGAGATATCAAATTGGGGTGGTGAGCGTGAAACATTAGCCCTGAATGATGACTACTCCCCTAAGCAAACCGACAAAACCTCTCCCTCCAGGAACCGTTCTGTACTGTACCATACCATACTGTACTGTACTTTAATGAACCATGAAGAACTATCATCCAAACAAGGCCTTAGTGAAATATTTGGAAGACCCTTAGCAAAATAACGTCTAATGGCTTCTTTAATTTATTTATTTACTTAATTGTAATATATTCTAATAGTTATTATATAAAATATCATTTTAAAGTTTTCATTTTAAAATAATTGTATATCTCAATTAATAACTTTAGCAAATTTCTTAAAATTTAAAACATTATATAACCATAATGAAAAATATGATCCTATTTTGGTTATGGCCCCTATGTCTTCGTATTCATATTCTATTAACAAAACTCAAAAATAGATAAACGGTCATTGGAGGCAAGTGAAACACATTTTAAAAATTAATTAGTTGTTAAGTCTCTGGTAACTCTGATATCGTGAAACAATATGAATTGTTTGTATTATTAACCTACTGTGTACACAATATATTCATTACAATTGTCCTAATTGGACAATAATTAAAGTGGGAATAATATTGAAAGAGGAATGTACAGCTACGAAGGAATGTGCTGCTATTTGGTGAGAATTCCACAATAGGAATATACAAATAATTAGGAATAGAGCGAAGTGCTCAAGATTCCTATTTAGCATAGCTTTCCTTAACAGTAAACTTGATAGCAATGGTTTTTTTTTTTTTTTTTGAAAAACTGATAGCAATGTGCGAAGCAACTAGCTTCATATATTTTGATATATATTTTATGACTTGCATGTGATTAGATGAAGCAAGCAGGAGAGTTGTTATACTTTTGTAGTAGTCTTTTTTGTTTATCTTAATTGTTTGCTAGAAATATATTATATGGATAAAAAATACTTTTAAAAATCATATTCAAAATTTGAAAATATTTTCTCAAGTTATATGATTGGGGTAATTGTTAGTGCGTATCTACTTACTCCTAATACTAAAGCAAATCACAGGTCCACGCTAATACACTATTCTAATGTAAAAGGTGACCATTGCCTTTTTTTTGCTTGAGATGTTTTTAATTTTCGGAACCTCTTCATTACTTGTACTTGATCTTGTTATTCTCACCTTGAGAATGACCTTTTAATAATATTTTTGGTCGTGTCTCCTCTCTTGTGGTTGGAGGTGCCAACGTAGTTGGAATGCCCGAAGCTTGAGCGTTGATATCGGTCTTTTTCTTTAAAGAAAAAAAAAATTGAAATGTAATTTAAGTTTCATTTAGTTAGTTCTGGATTGATCCAATTAGTAGTATAAATATACAATTAATATGTAATTTTCATTTGAATTGAGATATATAAAAAGTTAATTAGAGTATGCAAAAGTCCAAGACAAGTAAAGCTCGAGTCAAATAAATATGTTATTTTTTTTTTCAAAAATATAAATATGTTATTCTCGTCGTCGCCGTATCCTATACGCACAGCTTGATTTGTGCCTTCCAAGACTTTACAAAAAGAGTCTTGTTGGACCCATTGAAAGCAAATTAAAATAAGGACACAAGATTCCCTCTTATTAGAATTTTTTTCAAAAAATTCTAATTGATTGAATTTAAGAGAAAAATTGGATAGACCAAATTGTCCAGTTTCTACTGGAGAGTATAATTCAAAATATGTCTCCCCAAGATTTTTCAGCAAAAATGAGTGACGCCTTTTTTTCATAATTTTAATTTTGGAAAACTAAAAAAAAAAATACTTTGTGATAACATAATCAAATATGACTAAGCGCGTGCCTGTCACTCGAACATCATCCAAGCGGATCACATCCGCCTTGAATACGGAAGATACCAAGTCTTCTCTTTTCTCACTAAGAGGAAGGGGCCCAGGCGACCACCAAGCTGAGTCGGCTTGTCTGCCTGGACCGGCCCTGGCGCCTTAGGAACAAAGAATCTAACTAAGATCCTAAGTATGCAGAGAGACTTCCATGATTGGAACTCTCGCCAGAAATATACTTTATCTTATCAACAGGATAAATATCTACTCAAACAAGGACTCTAGATGATTCACAGTTTGAATTATGCTAGGGGATGTTCAAGGATTATAAAAGGCCCATTTGGGTCACAACGCAGAGGTACGTATTCTAGACACTCCAAAAACTACTTGCCTCCTCTCTTATATCCGATCTAACTTAAGCATCGGAGAGGCTACACCGGTCAAACGGCTAGTCCCCCATAGTAACGATTTATGTCTTGTAGGAACCTCCAGGCCACGTCAAAGAGGAGCATTTGGAGTCAACTTCAGTTAGAGAGTTAGCGCGTGGAACCACGTTCTAGACTAATTCTTCATTAGTGCGGTGATCGTGGATTGAATTTACTTGTTCAGGCAAGAATTTCTGTTCACACAGAGAACAATTCAACATCCAAAAAAATCAAACTTCAAAAACTGTATTAATGGTCCACAACTGGATAAATAACGGTACTCCTACCACAGCAGTGACCACCACAATAACTCCGCCGCTTGTGACGAGCGGCAGCATGAACAACTGCAGTAAAAATACAAAATTGCCCTAGAAGAACTTGAAGAATATCCAAAATTGGTACTTAAAACTTATATCTCCTCAAGTGTCATTTACAAAGATTTAAGCAAGGCTGGACTGATCCTATTTAGGCGCGAAACCATTACATCTCAAAATTTAATAGAAGATTTTGAAAGTGCTTCTCAGGGGCATATGTCGCCCCTCCTTTACAACCTTATCACTCTGCCAGCCTTCAGCTGATCATTTCTCACACAAACTCCTTGATTGCTTCCACTACAATTACAACAGTCACCGAGACAATCAACCCTAGGTCCGGCTTGGGACAAGGTCTAGTCGAGGGATCTACACAACAATACCTACTCCAAGGGCTGATAACCGCAATGAAAGATGGTCAAATACCACTTGGAGACATTGCTCCAACCTTAGCCGCAATTCAAGGATTGGGAATAGGCGCGCCGCCTGAATCCACCCCACAGCCAAAAAAGCTCAAGCGGGCAGTTGAGCCAAACAGCAAGGAAGAAGAAGACGATCAAGAATTCGAAAAGAAAGCTAAGAAGGTTTTCACGAAGTTAGCGGTACCCTATCAAGACGCGACATACAAGACTAATTTCTCGCCTTTTAAGAAAAACATTCATGATCAGGCCTTTCTGCGGCTAATTTACATACCTTCATTTGACAGGTATACGGGGTAAAGACGACCTGAACTACCATGCAACTGATTTCAAAGACTGTATGGAAATGGCATGAGCTACCGAGGCATATATATGCAGATATTTTTCATCCACACTAGGCGGCCCGGCAGCCCGATGGTTCACTTCACTTGCTCCCAACTCCATCGGGAGTTGGGATAAGCTCAACGACGCATTTTGCAAACATTTCCTAGGCTCTACTCCAGTAGGATTAGTAACAATAAGTCTACATGAAATTGTTCAAGGCTTGGAAGAAATCCTTCGTAAATACTATAACCACTTCAATGAGGCCTGCCAAGAAGTACGAGACCTGGATTTTAGCATTGCCAAAGAGGCAATGCTAAAAGGAACTAGAAGTAGAGATCTCAGGAATGCTATCTTGACGAGGCATCCCAAAAGTTTGCAACAAATGCTGAGCATGGCCAAAGATCTGATTTCGGTTGATGAAATGAATTTCAACCGGAGGAGAGAGAATTGGGGAAGAGAAATAAAGAGAGATGACAAACCCAGATTCGATGACAGAAGAGGAATAGGATGAGGCGGACCTAGCAAGGGCGGATACCAAGACCATGATGAAGACTGCCCTAGGCTAAATGCATCTTTAAGCTAGATCTTAGTGGCTATAAAAAAAATTCCGGAGAAGAAAAACATACGCCTCCCCAAATCCCATAAAGAGTATCCTTGGGCAGAGATTTGAGTAAATACTGTGAATATCACAGAGTTAAGGGTTATCACACGGATGACTTCAAGGTGTTGGCAGATGTAGTTCATGACTTGATCAAAGTGGGAAAATTCAGCCAATTCATGAAAGGAATCACCAGAAGATATGATAGAAAAGAGGGGCGTGAAGAAGAAGACAACTCAAACAAGAAAGTAGGCAGCACAGAAGGAGTCATCATGGCGATCGCAGGCGGGCCAGAGTTCAAATCACCCAAGAAGAATGTAAGAAGCTCATCCACCAAGAAATCAAATGTTGATGACGAGGCAAAAATCTTGAAACCATTCAGGAAAAGCTTACTAGTTAAGAAACCATACGCAGACCCCATTGTTGTTGAGGCAATGGTGAAAAATTTACAGTGAGAAGAATTCTTCTAGACACTGGTAGCTCGGTGAACATCATCACCAAAAGCGCTGTTGAAAAGTTAGGAGTACATCACTCCAGAATCCAGGCAGGCTGCTCTCCGCTAATTGGGTTAAATGACCAACCCATACAATCACTGGGCGAGGTTACACTAGAGGTGGAAATGGGTAGCCTTAAACACAAGTTTCGTGGAGAAGTGGAATTCACAATAGCAGACATTTCATTAAGATTCAATATTATTTTGGGCAGACCTTTCCAAACCGAAACACAAATGCTCATCTCTCCAATGGACTTGGTACTGCTCATCCCAATCACGAAGGGAACGACAGTAATAATAGGCAACCCGCAAGTAGCACAAGAAGCATACCTAGCCTCATTACATAGAGAATCACTCTTGGTGGAGGAGGAGCACGAGGCGGATAACACTTAAAAGATTGAGCCAGTCGAGGAATAAGAAGAACTCGAGGTAGGACTATGACGCTCACTCCGGATTGGAAAAAACCTTTGCAACGATGCAAAGTCAAAAATAATATGTGCCATCACTAATGACTAACATGTCTTTTCATGATCGTTCGAAGACCTTGTAGGCGTCATACTGGTTAACCAAGATAGTAATTGAATATGCAACGTTGCAAGGTGGAATTTCAAAACCTAAAATTAACCTAAAGGATCTCCTAAGCATGCCATGATTGATATAATATAAGTTAAAACGTTCCATAGATGCTGATAGGTTTATAAAACTTTTAAAAGAAACCTAGCATCTAAGTTTAGAACATTACCAGTTGATGCATGCTTTTCTTTCTTTTGGATGCGGTGTTCCCTTAGAGCAATTCGGTAGAACTTCATTAGCATGAGCTTTCAAACTAGGATAGCCTCTATGATTGATCCACACAGATCTTCACCAACCAAAAGCTCATTGAGGTGGAACTTGTTAGTAGATAGCAGCTGCTAGACCTCTCGAAGACCAAACCGAAAATATAAACTGAGAAGGCTCACTTCAAATAGAAAGAGCCTTATAAAGAATTCTTTGTTGTTTAGAGAAACTCGTGAAGGATCTCGCACAACGTACGAAGAAAAAGATATCGAACTCAGAGAGAAAGGCTGAGCTGAAGTGTCGAATAATGAGAGAGAGGGGAGGCCTATTTCTAGGGAGAGGGGGAGTGTTTGACTCCCCCTCAAATACAATGATGCCTCCACAAGGCAAGCCCTAGCGGGCTTACCTTGTGCCGCAAGCTTGGGCTTGCGTACCGCGCGCTGGAAAGCTTGCGAGGCAGGCCCGTGCAAGCGCTGCCAGGGGCAGCGCTTGCGGGTCTATAGCCCGCTAGTGCGCGCAGGCTTACCCCGCGCTCTAGCATCCCATGAACTTTCCAGCTCCTGGGGCAGCCGCGCAGGCCCCACTCTGAACATCCCATGTTCATTTGGGGCTCACTCGCAACGGGAAAAATTCCCTTGCTCCACTCCATGCAATTTTCCCTATTTTCTCTTTATTCCCTTTAATTATTAATCTGGTCCAACCAATTAATAATTCTTCTAATGAATTCGACAAACAAATATTCTCGGTATAGACCCAGTCTATAGGTTGTTTACTTAGTCTAGTAAAGACCCAAAGTGTGTGACCTTATAGGATCCCAAAGTATAGAGCCGCTAGAGGTTAACCTAAACTTAGATTCCCATCTGGGAACCTTTAAGCTTAGTGTTCCAGACAGACATGGAACCTGATAGCTCTAGATGATCAAATGGGCTTTTTAGCAAAGGCGTATGATCCCTCGATACTTGGAATGTCATGTGCCAGTGACATGATCTGATTATGTAGTAGTAACCAATACAATACACTCCTTCCATCAGGTTAAGTACCATCCAGTTTATTGAGCTCGGATTAAGTGTCAACTCATGTAATAGCCGTAGCTATCCTGGAATTAGACTTGTTCATGAACAACTCCACTCGCCAATATGTATCAAGATTGACTAGAAACCCGTTCTATCAAGTTATACTCTGATAAGAGGTTTATAAGTGTGTCACTTCAACAACAGGCCCTAAGGTACATCTCCCATTATATCACTATATCAGGAGTGATGGATCCCATCTTGATTACTCGGCTTACCAATATATGATCATCACTATACCCGTAATCACCCGTATCATCCTGATTGCTAGGGTATGAATAAGTATGATCCAAAGTATAACAATTCCTACATAAGGTAATCAGTATCTTACTGCAATAAGACGTGACACCAACACATGGATATAGTTATTTCTAAGTGTCTGTCTTATAATAGTCTCCAATGTATTACCCGAAGACATTCATGTGTTAACTCAAGGTACCACCTTCAGCTCGTGAGATTAGGGGTGTTCATCGGTTGGTTCGATTGAATAACTGAACTGAACCAAATAAACCGATAACCTAATAGTTAAAAAAGAAATCGAACCGAACCGATGTATTAGATTTGGTTGGTCGGTTAGGTTATTTCAATTTTGTTTTGTTTATTTTTCCTATTATTTATCTTTACTAATTTTTACTATAATCTTTTGTTATGCACATTAATTTACTCTATTTTAAAAAAAAATTATAAGTTGAAATAAAAATAAGATTTTTCTGACTTGTTAGTAGGACTTGTAAATTATAATAAAACAAACTAACAACCATTATTAATAAGTAAATTTCAACGAAATGATAAACAAAATTTTTGGCAGGATCAATATGCTAAATTCCCTTACATAATATTTAGTATTGGTGTTGCAAGTGGCATGGAGAATGAGGCAGTTTCGGTATAGATTTTATTGGTATTATATATTGTTTAATTGTTAGGTAAAAAAATGATATTATAATTTATAAAAATTAGTTTTTCATATATATTTTCATTAATCGGTTGGTTCGATTATATCGGTTTATTATTAACAAAAATCAAACCGACCAAAATCACCGAAAATCTATAAAATCAATAACCGACACCAAACCATTTAGATCGAATAACCGAAATGAAAAATCAAATTACATCGGTTCGGTCAGTTATTTCGATTCGGTTCGGTTTTTGAACACCCCTACGTGAGATCGACTGCTTGGATCTAATCCAAGGAGTAAGCCTACACATGCTAGTTTGTTCGTTCCATTGATGTCTAGTCTCAATGAACTATGACTGGGGATATTTAGACTATTCATAGTAACACGTATGTGCAGTTCACACACCACATAGCTCCCACTATGTCCTCGCACTTTTATGCTATGAAGTAGTCATGTACTTTGTCTTATCAATGCGCATATTATAATACTATACATATATGATACCAGCGAGATACATAAATAAATTAAAAACACTGATAAACAACAAATATGCCTTAATTATTATTAATAATAATCCAAAACCGTTTGTACATTATAACTAATTAAAACATATCGCCCTAATTGCCTCTAGGGCATACATCATGTCTAACACATCAAACTCGAAGTGATGTAACAAAAGTTGAGCTTGAACCCAAACACCGAGCCGGTCATCCAAAAAAAGAGGAAGCATGCGCCTGAAAGATAGCAGGCCATAAAAGAAGAAGTAAGAAAACTATTAAAGGCGGGACACATCAGAGAAGTTCACTACCCGAGGTTGTTATCCAATGTGGTGCTAGTAAAGAAGCCGAGTGGAGCCTACAGAATGTGTGTAGACTTCACTGACTTAAACAAAGCCATCCCTAAAGATGCCTACCCATTCTCGAGTATTGATCAATTGGCAGATGCAACGGTAAGTTATTCAATCTATTCATTGTTAGACGCCAAGTGTGGGTATAACCAGATACCCATGCACCCCGCCAATGAGGAAAAGACATCCTTCATAACCCACAAAGGCACCTATTGCTACATAGTCATACCCTTCATCCTGAAGAACGTGGGGAGCAACCTATCAAAGGTTGGTCAATGAAGTGTTCAAGAATGATATAGGCAAATCCGTAGAAGTTTATGTAGATGACATGATCATTAACAGCAAGGACAAGGCTTTCCACGCAGAAGATATCAAGAAGGTTTTTAAAGTACTGATGGAATACCGCCTGAAACTTAACCCTGAAAAATGCACCTTTGGTGTAAAGGGAGGAAATTTTTTGGGGTTTATGATCTCATAGCAAGGGATCAAGGCAAACCTAGAAAAAATAGAGGCGATCTTGAAAATGGAATCGCCTTGAAGTCTGAACAAAATACAGTAGTTGAACGGTGGAGTCAATGCCTTGGGAAGGTTGATTTCTTTCTTGACCAAAAGATGCATGCCCTTCTACAAAGCTATGAAGAAGGATAAGGAATTTAAATGGGACCAACCCTGCCAAGAAGTATTCGAGCAACTGAAGAAGTGCCTAGGAAAGCCACCACTTTTGAGCGCACCCCAAGCAAGAGATGTGATCTACATGTATTTGGCCTCCACTAACAAGGTGGTAGGAACGGTTTTGATTCAAGAAGAGGGATAAGATCAATTCCTAATATACTACACTAGCAAGGTCTTCAGAAATACCGAACTCAGATACCGAATGATCGAAAAGCTCACCTTGGCACTAATCTCCGCCTCCACACGGCTAAGGCCATACTTCTAAGAACACACAGTGATAGTTAAGACCAACTTCCCATTCAAAAAGGTTCTGGAATGACCAAAAACAACTAGAAGACTGGCTGAGTGGGCAATCCAACTTTGATGATACGTTTAGTCCAGTTATTAAACTAACACCAATTCAGGTTTTGTTACCCTTGGCTGTTAGATATTCAAGGTTTATTTTGTATATGGATGTGTCTAATGCATTTCTTCATGGCGACCTTGATCACCCAGTCTATATCTCGTAGTCGATTGGTTTTAT
Organism: Euphorbia schlechtendalii; assembly: GCA_949673415.1. Classification (NCBI taxonomy): domain Eukaryota; kingdom Viridiplantae; phylum Streptophyta; class Magnoliopsida; order Malpighiales; family Euphorbiaceae; genus Euphorbia; species Euphorbia schlechtendalii. The sequence goes on along the minus strand of CATIWQ010142004.1, from coordinate 1,255 downwards.
CGACAAGAGTTGGCCGAATTTTGTTTGTCACCTCAAGAAGCAATCTCCGCGGATGTGGCATCATAAACTCACGCAATCCTTGCTTGCATTCAGTGTCATGGCATCACGGGTTGATGTCTCACTTTACTACATGCATCGCGTACTAATAAGTGTATAATTACACTTAATATCATTATAATTTTACACATTAAACACTATAGTTTTAGTCATTTTTATACTTCATATAAAAGATTTCACATGGTATGTAGTTGTTTTTTATGCAAATGCAGATACTAGGTAAATCTTAAGAGTTAAATGAACTAAAGGGAATTCTATGAAAAAAGAGTAAAAAAGGTGCAAAATGATGCGTGGAACTTGAAGATTTGGCTTAGAATCGAAGCTGTCAAAGATCGATGAAGTTACAAGGAGATTTATGAAGAAAACTCAATTCACGGTCGCGACAATACCTTGCGGTCGTGACCTGTTCACTTCAAAAATAGAAGTCTGCCAATCAAAAGTTCACGGTCACGAATCACATATCGCAGTCGTGATATGGACGGTTTTCTGGTATTATCTTCTTAACTACCAACCGCTAGATAAGCATGATCAACCGCCATCAACTACCAATGAAAAGACACTTATCAGGAGTCAACCAATCATGAAAATGTACCTATCCATTGTGGATTGAATCAAAGCCTCTCAACCAATCACATTGAAGAGATGCAATCTTTTACCAATGGATGTGACTTTTCATTTGGATAGACGTAACCCTTCGAACTCTATAAATAGGGCTCCAAACCTCACAAATTTCATGGCACATGGTGTAGTGAGATAGAGGGAAAATATTAGAGTGCATGAGAGAGATATAGTGTGTGTGTGTAGATAGAGAGTTCGCTACGTTTATAAGCGTTAGCGAGAAAATGTTTAAGTGATTCGAATCCTTGTTTCGATCACTAGATTTCTCTATATTCTTGAGCGATTGTTGTATAAGTGTACTTGCAAATCACTTATCAATAAAAATTATCATTCTTCAATATTCATTTGTTCGATATTCGCAAAGAATAGCATCCTAGCGGAGGTTCTGTACGGGCCGAGATCGAATTCAAAGCAGATGCAGGAATTGCAGGAATTGACAACTCCCATTAAAGAGTGGATACGGTTTGATCAACTTTAGCTTTCACTTGCATACCTTACAAATTTGCTTTGCTTTCTACTTATACTTTTTATTTCGAAGTTTATGATATGTCTATGTGTCATAATACGTATTTCATGTTAA